>PVLD010020868.1:0-32821 GCA_004027595.1 Dinomys branickii | reverse complement strand
AAATAAAAAAAAAAAAAAAAAAGAAGTAGAATGGGTTAGTTAATCTGTCTGGACATTTAGAATGTTTTCATTTTTTACTATTGTAAGAATAAACAGTAAGGAAAAGAATATATTTTCTTACTGCTGTAGATATTGTACCATCTTCCTACAGAAAAATCCCTAGGACTGTAGCATAGGTTCAAGGGCTCCATGTATATTTTAAGGCTTTTGAAATAAACTGACCTCTAGGAAAGCAGATAGTATATGAAAGTTTAGGCCACATTTCAAGGAGTGTCACAATAGTGGTGCATTTAACTTAAATGATAAGTCAAAAATGTAGGAAGATCAATTAACAAAATCCATATAATCAATAACTATAAGAAAACAACTTTCAAATTATTCAAAAAAATGCTGACCAAAATCATTGCATTTCCCTCTATCAAAACAGAAATATTCTTAGAACAATATCTACAGTAGACATAAGATAACCATTTTCATATATTGCAAGTGGGTAAGTTTTGGAGGCCAACATAGTAATATCAAAGCCTTAAGAAAATTTAATCCATTTAACCTATTATATTTTAGTTATTGGACTTATACTAAAATAATCAGAGATAGTGATAAAATAATCAGAGACAGAAATAAAGAGACTATGGGATGTAAAAGCTCTCATAGTGTTATAGATTTCATTATCATAACAGTAAAGAATTCACCAATGATCAGTAACAGAATACCAAAGGAATAAAGGATTATAAAACTACACAAGTAATAAAAAAACAAAAATACACATGGATAGGGAAAACCAGGAGTAAATACAAGCTGTTAAATGCTTAAGGGCTGAATGTCTTTTTCTTTCTTTTTGTCTTTTTCTCTCTCCCTCCTTCCCTTCTCCCTCTTTTTTATCTTGGATGTTTCGATTTCTCAGTAAATATGGTACACACAAAAGGAAATGTATGTGGTCAGCCGGGCATAGTAGCACATATCTAGCAATGTAGGGAGCTGAGCCAAGAGGATTGAAAATTTGACAACTATCAGGACCCTGTCTCACAGCTGAAGATGTAGTTCACAGCAAAGGCATAGGGTCAATCTCATAACAACCCCCCAAAAAGGTACGTAGTTGAACTTTGTTTTTTAAAATAAAAATGCTATTAAATCTTCATTAAGCAGTTTTATCTTCAGCATCTTAGCTTAAACTGTTAATGGAAATTTTCACCAAAAGGATTAGAACTTAAAGTATTTTGCATCAAATTTTGTCCTAATTTCTGGATAGTTCATGAAAAAGTCAAAAATTTATCTTTCGGATAATTTACATTAGCTTTTAACACCATGGTAACTTTGCAACTGACTATCAATGGCCTGTGGAAACAAAAGATGTCTCCCTCAAAAGACAATTAACAGTGCTGCAGAAAAGAATTTATCATTTATTAGAAACAGTGTAAGAAAAGGAAATGGGAATGAGGAGTTCTGAATTATTTGTTTACTCATTCAAAAACATTAAGAACTTAAGTATTCAAGTAAAAACTAGAGTCACACACAGCTTTTTTTCCTTTCTCTTTCCCTCCAGAAGAAATAAAGTCAAGACAAATGTGTGTAAGCCCTCTTCCAGTTGAAAGAAGTGATCTTCTTCATCTCCTAGAACAGTGTTTTCAAGTTACAAATTGTTTTCTACTGGGTCCCATCTAGTACTATCTATTTCTGAGACAGGGTCAATTTATGATGTGTATAAAAGTAACGTGAATATATTTCTTACTGTGGGGATCATGGGATAAAAGTGAAAGTTTCAATAAAATAACACAAAACTATTCTTTCCCATCCCCATTCAAAACTTTAATTCCCAGATCAAGTTTTCCTGGAAAGTATAAAAAACTAACTTAGGGCAGAAGAATTTTGTAATTATGCCATAACCCAACCATAATCCTCCAAGTTTTGAGTTGTTCAAAATCACAGGTGCTGGCAGGATGGCCACACTAAATACTGGTCCATTTCTTAGTGCTTAAACAGCCTGTTACCACCACAAACCTCAAATCCTCCACCTTCCTATCCACATGCCTCTCTCCCATTTAAAGCCTCTCTTTGTGTCCTCTGGGATTCGTATTCCACAGTGAAACTCTCCTACAACCTCAGCCTCCGTACATTACCTTCAACCTCCTGTCCCCACAGTCATCCCACAGAAAAGCTATTCTTGCACACATTTAACAAACATTTATTGAGCCTCCCAAGTGCCCGGAAAGTGCAAAGTACCACAAATGTCATAGTGAACAGGAGGGCCAGACGCAATGTTTGAAGTGGCATTGGGCTTGCCTTGCAGGAGCAGAGGAAACCCGAGTGCTGTCTGGGAAGAGGAGGCAGGAGAGGGCTGTGCAGGCCTCATAGAAAGTGAGAATCTGTTCCAGGAACAGTCAGAAGCCTCTGATGCAAGCTGAAGTTTAAAGCAGCAAGTGATGTGTAAATGATTCTAGAGGGAAATGGATTATATGGTGACAGAAATGAAAATGGGAGAGTTGAGAAGTTAAAAAAGTCTGAACATGATCTAACGGCAGTTTGGCCCTGGGCTATGACAAGACAAATAATGAGAACTGATTGGAAATATGTTCTTGAGGTCAATGAATAGAATTTGCAGCAGACTAAAATGGAGAGAATTAGCACTAGGGGCCTGGGAGCATAGCTCAGTGCTAAAGCACCTGCCTAGCATGCTTGTGGCCCTGAGTTTGATCCCTGGTAAGGCAAAACAAGAGGAGAGGAGGGGCAGAGAGGGGAAGAGTGAAGGGGAGGGGGCGGGCAGACAGACCAGGGCTGGGAAAAGCTGGAGTCGTGTCCTCCTGCCACGTTCCTCCTTTCTTCACCCTGGTATAACACATTTCTGTAAATTTTGTAGCATTTATATTTCTTTTATGTACTTACTAATATGTATTAAGCAAGAAAAATGCTAAGAAGCATCAAGTGTTTCTATAAATTGTCATGCTTTGGAGAAACAAAATGAGGAAGGTGGTAATATTTAGGCTGAATTTCCATATACTCATCTTTCCAATGAAAACTACAAAATAATCTAAACATATATAGAAAATAATCGATTTTTGTCTTATAAAATTTGCTCCTAACAGAAATAAAACTTTCCTAGTGTGCAAATTCCAAACATCAGCATTAGCACTACAAACCGCACACATGAAAATTACAAACAGTGTTGAAGGTACAGATCAGCAGTCATAGATGTGAAGCCCTGGGTTCAACCCTTAGCACAAGAGGGGTTAGTTGAAAACAGCTGAACACAACAAAGATACTGCCTAACTTGCCTAATAGGACACAGGAAGAGTCTGTAAAGCAGAATGAGTAAAAATGGGAACAGTCCACTCCTATACATTGTTATCCCAGTTAACCAACAAAGGTTCAGCAGTTTCATCAGAATGCATGTAGCACCAAGTCCTGAAGCTGGAGAATTGAAATCTCTGGACCACTAGGCTTGAGCTCCTTCTATCCCTTTATGGTGAAACTCAGTGCCAGTCTGGATAGGGAGCACAGTGGAAAGAAACAGGGATCAAAGCCAAGACTGCGTTTGCATTCAAGCTGCACCATTTCCGGCATTTCTCTGGTGGAAGTTTCCTAACCCAATTTGTTCATCTGTAAAATGAGATTCAAATTATCCTGCTTCTCAATTTGTCAGAAGTAAATGAGGCAAAGCCAGCAAGAACCCTGACACAAAGGAGATGTTCAACAAATGAAAATACCCAGTCCCATAAGCAGCTCTGTGGAATTTTCGAAAGCTACCCCAAATTCCTCAGGATGTATATTTTGTACAGTACATTCTATTCATTATTACAGGGCATTCAACAATCTGGGGGCTCTTTTGGTTTACGCAGGTCCAAAATCAGACATTGTAATTGGTGGGCTCGATTTGAGTTTCACTTCTAACAACGTAATATATGAGGACTCCTGCCCCTTATGCTTGAATCAGTAGCTGCTGCTAACATTAAGCAGCAAATGCTACTGAACCCTTGTGCCACAACTGTACACCACATAAAGATAGTAGTCAGATAATGCCTATAAAATAAAGCTTGTCTTTAAGAGAAGAGCTTCCTAAGGGGGAAGGATGAAGTTAAGTGGTAGAGGGTTTGTCTACCATACACAGGAGCACAAGTTCAACTTCCAGCAGGTACGATGTATACACCTACAATCTTAGTGCTCGGGAGGTTGAGACAGGAGGATCACACATTCAAGGCCAGTCTGCGTCATATAGTGAGTTCATGACTAGCTTGCTCTATATAGTGAGGCACTATCTCAAAACAAGCAGAATAGGGTGGAGAGACTCTTGGAATAAAAGAAAGATTAGTTACCTCTATCTTGATTGCTTTAATTTTTAAATGGCAACTCTAATAATGAAATTAACACAAATATGGAGTTTTTTTAAATAGGAAATTTTAGTTAACTGCAAATAGATTTTTCTCATTAAAATATCACACTGATCTCAAAATCTAAGTAAAATATAGTAATCCCAAATTTATCGTTACAATTGGTGATCCAGAAATTACCCATAATACACCAGATTAGAGATTTGTCTAAATCCTGCAGATGGTTCTGAACTGATCGGTAAATTCTTATTCATAATTTAAGACTAGTTAAAGTACTGCTCAATTAACCATTTATAGTTGTCAGATAAAACAAGGATCGAAAATCAAAGAGTAATGGGCAACCAAAGCTTCAAAATTTAGTAACTGAATTGAATTTTTCTTGCAGTTTTCCACTAAGAACTGCCCAGTCTTTTATCACTCCTGAGCCCTATATTCATTTCTTCACGAGTGACTGATCAGGTTATCTAAGAATTCCAAAATAATCTCACCATTTGTTCCCTATTCCAACCATGGTACACAGTTTAGGGTAGTTTCTCCACCTCCACACTGCGGACATTCTGGGCTGGGTAACTTATTACTGTGAGGTGCTGTCCTGGGCACTGGTGGAGGTGTACCAACACCCTGCTCTCTTCCCATTAGATGCCAGTAGCACATAATTACCTCCAAGCTGCAGCAACTACAAATATTTCCAGATACTGCCCAATGTCTCCTGGGGAGCAAAATTGCCTCCAGTTGAGAACTATTGATTTACAGTCACTCTTTTAATATCTTTAACTCCAGAAGACCCCTGTTTAAAGGACATACATTTCCTAGAACAGTTAAAAATTGGTCCAACAGCAATTATTAACACTTTTGAACACTGTCATGTGACTCTGCTCCATGCAGTGGGTGCTACAGGCATCCTTTCATTCATTTTGTTTGTTTTTTGAGACAGGGTCTTCCTATGTAATTCAGGCTGTCCTCAAACTCAGTGATCCTTCTGCCTCAGCCTCCTAAGTGCCCCCACCATACCTGGCTACAAGTACCACTTTATAAATGAGGAAATTCAGGTTCCGGAAGATGAATTACCTTTATTTCTATTCAATATGAAAGCCAGAATTTGAAATTGGGTCTTAGTATAAAGCTTTCTATATAGATCTTTCCATAAGGCCAAGATCTTTGAAGAACGCACAGCAGAGATCTGAAAACACCAACAGGTTTTACCAGTTCTACCAATGCTGCAAGCATGTCCCTCCTCTATTCTTCACCAGTGGTAAGAACCTCCCTACAGCACACAAATGACATGTGGACTATGACATACATTGGAAATTATCATGACTTTCTTTACACTTAGCTATCAGCACCTAAACTCTCTTCCCCCACATGCACTTTCCTACCTCCTTTGGGTCTTTGCCCCAACACCTTTTCCAGGACTTCCTTATCTCAAATGAGCACAACTTTTGCTCATTTTCTGGTCCAGTAGTGTTCTTCTGAGCCGTTAATGTCAAACTGCTCCTCCCCAGCTCATCACAGGATGTTTGTTTGCCCAGCTCCCCCATCGAAATCTAAAGGTACTTTTACTTTGTTCCTTTTTCACTTTTCTCCCCTAGAGTCCACCATAGTCAGCACCTGGATAATTGCTCAGGGGACCAATTTTATAAAACCACACCAATGAAATCTGAATTAGGAGTCTATGGGAATGGGGTGGATTTTGGTTAAAGATGAGAAAGTAAAGCCAAAGAGAAAGTGTTGAAGCATGAGTTCTAAGACAGCACTTCTCAAACTGCAAAGTACCTGGAGGTTTTGCTAGAATGCAGATTCTGATTCAGTAGCCTAGAGTGGGCCAACACTGCATGTCTAACATATTCTTAGGGAGGGGTTTGATGTCGCTGGTCAATTTTCACAGCCAGGCCCTAAACCAGAGAGTGAATCTGGGTGAAAGACCAGACAATAGGCACTCAGGCGGCAATCAGAGCTGCAGAAGACTAACTTGATGAACTGTCTGTTAATGAAAGGTACATGCCTACCTTGCTGGATTGCTCTCATTTCCCATTCAAGGCTGATGACTACATGGAACATTTTATGAAGTAAACATTCTGAGAATCCCAGTGCTAAACAATTATATTCTCATGGCATCTTTTCAAAATGCAATGATTATACATTTACACACATATATTTTAGTCTTGTTGGGATGTTGCCTGCCAAAATATTTAACATTAATCATACACTTAATGGGTCAGGCACATAGCTCAATGATATAGCGCCTGCCTGCCAAGCACAAGGTCCTGAGTTCAAGTCCCAATACAAAAAAAACCCACTTAATATAATTACCACAAAAATAAAACATAATAATGTATCATATTTATCTGAAGCTTTCTTTTCCATTCTCATTCTGCTCTATCATTACTTAATACAACACACAATCTCTGCATTTGGTAGTTGACCGAATACGAAGTTAAAAATTATGAGATTGAAAGTAGCAAAGAGAAGAAAGTATACATTCTAAGATCAAAATCACACAGTTAGTTGTCCACCAAGTTCAATTTGGATAAAGTAAATAGGAACACAGTGAAGAAGAGCACTGAGCATCTTCCATTTCCAACTGGTAAGTTATGTTTGCTCTCGAGAGCCACTGGTTATAGTCTAATGCCTAATTTGTGACAAAAGGTCATTTTAAATCAAATTAGCAAAGTAAAACTATAAAATTATCAAAACATCTTTATGATCACTAATTTAAAATAAAGTGCTGTCTTTTTAAAAAGTAGGATTAACAATTTCCAGTTATAGATGGGCTTTAGCTAGTCTAATGGTCTCAAAATGAATGGCAGAAAGGAGTGACAATTTCCAAAGTATCAAGTAAGTTTGTAATTTATTTCATGCTACTCAAATAATACACTAAGATGGTATTTGTGATCATTTCATGTGGCCACAATGCAACCCCTTAATCTTTAGAATATTTACTTTTGAATACATTCCTAGGCCTGCATTATCAACCTACCACATTAAAAAACTGCTTTCTCAAAAAAAAAGGTTCTTTGACTTACTTCACTATAATAGCCCAAACAACTTCTTCTGTCTAGT
Source organism: Dinomys branickii (assembly GCA_004027595.1). Taxonomy (NCBI): domain Eukaryota; kingdom Metazoa; phylum Chordata; class Mammalia; order Rodentia; family Dinomyidae; genus Dinomys; species Dinomys branickii. The sequence goes on along the minus strand of PVLD010020868.1, from coordinate 25,439 downwards.
ATTTGCCCAATATTTGAAAGTCTCCCAAGTGATTTAAAGTAGCTTCTCCTGAAACATAGGGAGATGTGAACAAAAAATTCCAAAATATACCTAATTCTGTGAAACTCAATTTTCTACGCAAGTTTTTCAGAATTGGGCTTCTTCAAAACTGAAGTCAGGTTCAGGCAGTGGTTTGCTTCCTACTAAGAGGCTAACCTTCTTCCCTTTCTTGGCACAATCTTCCGTTCCTTTTTTTTTTTTTTTCGGGACCGGGGATTGAACTCAGGGCCTTAGTGCTTAGCGGGCAAGCACTTACACCACTGAGCTATACCTCCAGCCCTCTTGGCACAATCTTAATAGCTCTACAAACACTCATCTTATTTATGGCTATGCAATGTCCCTATCATCTGTTCTAAATTGTATTCCACCTGAAAATATATTTCCTCTTTTATATATTTAGCCCCTACTAACTTGTGTTCTGGATATTTTATTACAAAGCCAGTAAGAAGGGGAGAGAATGAAATTAAATTTGATCATCTAAATATACATACATGGCTTATAAACAAAACTACAAAATGAGGTGAAAGGCACTTCTATATATATTTTTAATTTCTGCTATCATGTTCAGCTGCCCAATAATTCCAGCTATTGCAGTACTGAACATTTTTATAACAAACTGTACTTTCAGACTGTTCAAAGTGTTTTTTGCATTTTAGTTCCAGATGGGAGTTTTGGTTCAGTTGCTGAGTGAGTGAATATAATTCAGGGTGTTCATTTCTTAATTTCTTATAAAATGTATTATTTATTTTGAATTGGAAATAAGAAAAATAATTACCATCATTAAATATCAAGGGAAGTCTTAAAATCACTTCACGATTATACAACCAATTCTATAAAATTTTACTTGCATACTGTATTAGACTCCAATTACATATATAAATGAACTGACAAGGTTTAAAAGTGAAAAACATTCTTTTCATGACATAGTATTTAGTTTAGAATGAAAATGTTATATTACAAATAAATTGTTCATAATATATTAATATACTCAACTATGTTGAATTATATTAATTCAAAATTTCAAGTTTCAAGAGAGAAAACTAATGTTCTTATTAGAAATGAACTGTCAAGGAAGGTATTCCTTTATCTCATCTTTTCCTAAGCACTGCCTTTTCTCCTTTGCATAGGACACATACACTACCAGTAAAAATGCCATTACCTGCATTAATACTCCTTTCTCCTGTTGGGCATGGTGGAACATGCCTTAAGTCCCAGCACTTGCAAAGCCGACACAGAAAGCACCAAGAGTTTGAGGCCAGCCTAGGTTACACACTGAGTTCAAGGCCAGGCTGAATGACATAGCTAGACTTTGTCTCAAAAAAACAAACAATAAAAGACTCTTTCTCCTTCCTGAATATCAAATTGATTTACACTTCTAACAAAATCAGAGTGATCAAAATGAAAAACTGTACTGTTCTATTCATTTTACTAAGCCACTCCAGAAATCTTCTCAAATCACATTTCAATTTTGCCTTTAAATACACTCACCAGCAGTCTCCCACAGGAACCCATTATCAGTTTATCATTATTACCAGCCTTCCAAATGTATTTCATTCAAATCTGGAAGGTCTTTCAAGTAGTCACTAGTAAACATGTTCATTAATCTCCTTGGATACTTTTCTACTCTGGCCTTACACAATAGTCTTTCCTTCCCGTTGGGAGATAAATCTGTCACAAATTTTAATAGTTTGTTTTTTATACCATGTTTATTCACAAGTTTTTATATTCCTTCAAATAAATCCTGATCTATGTTAAGTGTAGACATAACTTCTTACTAAAAACAAGGGGCAATTGAAATAGCCAGAGTCAGGGGCTGGGGATATAGCTCAGTGGAATAAGCACTTGCCTAGCAAGCGCAGGGTCCTGAGTTCGATCCCCAGTACCACAAAAAAAAAAAAAAAAAAAAAAGAAATAGCCAGAGTGTAATGCTCTTAGATTACCTTTGTAAATTTTCTAAATCAACCCTTTAAGAGATTAGTCAAATAATCAATGTAAACTCATTAAAAATACAGGTAACCATTCCAAATCTAAGTATAAAAATTTCTATACCTTATTGAATTTCCTGAAAAAAAAAAAAAAAACATTCAGAATTTCTGCAGCTATCCCTTAACTCTAAAGGCCTAAAATTCCTCAGTAATTTATCAAACCAATGACAATTTTAAGATATTCATTGAAAGGCTACTTATAACAAAAGTGGAAATCAGCACAAGGACAATTTTTAAAAATGTTTCAATGCATTTATACGGTGCTGTGAACCTTGCTCAGCTTTCTAATGTGCTTTTAATAAAATAAATTTTTCATACTGGATCAATAAGACATAAACAATCTCACAAATTTTATTGATACACTTTTTCAACTTACAAAAACTTTAGGCTCCACTTCAGTGAGCTTTCTAACCAATAGTACTCACTTTTGTTTTGGGCTACTAAACAAGAAACTGCAAACCTCTCCAGAGCCACCATTAAATGATCAAGGTCATAGACTTGCTATTCATGAAGACCCATAACAATACTATTTACACTTCTCGTTATCTGCTCAGAAGAAGGAACTCTCAAATGTCTGCACTTGGCCTCCTTGTTGGAAGAGCCTAGTTTATGCAGAACCAAACATAAAACTGTTATATTGCTGATGATGTTAATTTTGCAACCCACACTTTAAAAATTGTCTGAAAATGTCACTTCCAGACATATCAAATCCAAGATGAAAATGTTAGCTCTCATTTAAAACTTTAATTTCCCAACAAATCTTTTCTAAAACAAAATATACTAATGAGCTAGTCACCAGTTAAAACCGAAAAACTTTAGGGCAAAATTTGAAAAATTATTAAGGTTTTCCAACCTCCTCCCCCAACTTTTAAAAAGAATTAACTTTCTCAGTCAACACAACCTGCCTTTATTCATTATACTTGTAAATTTCTCTTTTGGTGAGTGGATGATGTGGATTAAGAGCTTCTCTGTTAATTCCCCAGTTCTATAAATATTCACTTGACCACACATAACAGTAATTTTGATTGGTAAGAAAAAAATTTTAAATTCATTACCAACTAAGGGAAGCGGTGTAATTTTATGAGTTACTAAAGAAACGATTTAATATACAAACACAAAGATTAGCCACTTTTTCCTAGACTGAGAATGTAAACAAGTTCACCACAGTTGTCTGTGAACAGTTATTTATTAATTGTTCCACAATAGTTCTAAAGTTCATAACAAACCAAAGTACCAAAATAGGCCTGAACTGAAAGAATGACAAAATAAGAGCAGTGTTCCAACCAAAGAGCTCCTTTAGCTTAATTAATTACACCACTATTAATATTGGTGTGAACTTTATATTCCCTTTTTTCTTTCAAAACTTGCTCCTTTTCTTCATTCTAAGATATACATTAGCTCCCTTAATATTCAATGCCTGGTCATTATCCTTTTATTCTCTGCAAGTACAGAGGACAAGTTTTTTCCTTCAAAATGTGTGGTCCAATTTTTCTCTAGCTATTTACACGTCCCAAGAGTTACCTATTTCAACATACAGCTTGCTTTACAAGTCCTCTATTGCACAGCACACTTCCACCCAGCTAGTCACACTCAGGTTATATTTAGTCTTAATGTTTGAAAAAGTTCAGCATTACTCCTCCAAATAAAAAGAGTATGCATGGAATGGTTGCACATTTTCTTTCATTTTTGCCAACATCTATCTGGGAAGTTATTTTTGTGCAAAAAAACAACAAAAAACAAAAAACTTCAGTAGTTGGCTAATTACACCGTTAACACATTTCTTTGTTTATGGCAAATACTGTTCTGTCAAATCTAGCAGCTATAAGATAGTTATCAGATGAAAAACTGCAAATTATAAATTCTATTCAGCTCATTTAACCCACTTATAAAACTCTATGACTTCATGTAATCTAAATGTATGCGACAAACGCTAAACTGCATATAAATTTTAAAGTAACTCTATTAATAATTATATTTTAGAAATAATTTTCCAACTGTACAATAAACTTCCCACATTTGGGCAGCCTTCTAAGAAAGGTTTTGGGGTAGTTTTTATGTTGCGGTACTAGAGACTGAACCTAGGACCTGCACACTAAGCCCTATCATATTTTTTCATACAGGGTCTTTGCCCAATCTCCATTGCTTGGGCTGCCTCGCCCTCCCAGAATGCACGTGCCAACACACCCAGCTCAGGAAAGGATTCTTAACCTGGGGTTCATAAGTGAAAAATTTTTTTCAGTCACCTATGTGTACAGACTGATCTCTGTAAATATATCTCTGCTAAAGCAGGGATTCAAATAGACACTGACTGTATGAAGTACCTGAAGAACCTGTGACCCCAAAAATGTTATGTAGTATTTCTTTGCATGATCCTAAGATTCATTAAGAATTTAGGTAGAATCTACATTCAAATACAGCCAATATTTTTTTAAAAAGCAAACAAATTCAAGTAAAGCAGAAATAATTTTAAGAGTAAAAGTCCTCTTTCTGGTAATAATCTCTTTAGAAACACTCTCACAGAGGATTCTTTTTTAGACTTGTTTTTTAATTAAGGGGAAACAACAGAATTCCAAGATACTGTCTTCATGCCCATGTTCATTTTAAACAAATTATTCAGCATATGATAATGTAACAAGTGGAACACAACTTCCCTCAAAATGTACCATGAAGATATTTTTCATCTCAGGATACAAGCAGATTAGCAAACTCCTACAAATCTCACTACTTAAATAACGAGAGCCCATGACCAAAATAATTGGGGAACATTACTGATATAACCTCATGCAACATGATGTATGCATTATATCATAGCACTAACAAAGGAGTCTTGCGTCACATTGAAAAATGAAATCCTATCATTATGTATCATAGAAAACACAAAGACCACTGAACTAAGAAAATGATAGTCTTCAGATATTTTACTTTTAAAAACAGAACTCTGAAGTTCAAGTTTTTTTCTATTTTGAAGGAAGTTCTAAGCATCTATTAATTTGGAAGCTAAGCATTGTATGTTTTCACAAGGGGAGGCCATAAACTCACCCCAATCAGGCTTAAATGCTACCAATAACAACTAATAAGTGCCACATAACAAGGAGTGAACAAAAATATTTACCTCTCTCATCTGATTAGTGTACTATAGAAAACTAACTTTAAGGTAAAAATATTTGTATCACTCTGTAATTTTTCTTAAGTTGAAAGCTCTTAAGTACAGGTTTTTTTCCCACATTGTTCTGCTCTTATTAAACTACTTCACAAATTACTGACCAGAAATTACTAAGTGAAGGTAGTCATTGTGAATTTTAGAGTAGCACAATGGAAATCCAAAACAGTTTCCTACTTCATAAGGCTGTCTTAAACTAAAACACTGTAGTTTTCCAATATTCAAATTCAGATACAGACATTTTGCCAAAGAAAAAAGGCAGGTAGGTGGGTTAAAAAATGAATAGAGCAAATCTAAATAGAAATCTGTACAGGGAGATCAGGAATTGGATTTCAATATAGAATGAGTGAAGCTAGCTGGGCATGGTGGCACATGCCTATACTGCCAGCACTTGGGGGGACTGAGGCAAGAGGACCATCACAAGTTCAAGGCCAGCCTGGGCACATAACAAGACCCTGTCTTAAGAAAACTAAGTAAATCTGGCAAAGTGAAGTTAATCTAAATTTTCTAATTAAACAGGCCCATGCTTGTGCTTAATATAAATCACTTATCATTTCCCTTCAACACTATTATATATTAAGAAAGCGAAACTTCAAAGACCTATACTCTACCCTTTAATAGTTTTAGTCCTAATCCCTCAACATTTGTAGCCACTAGATTTCAAAGCACAAGTTCTCATAATCTTAGGTATCTAGTTTTTCTCCATCTTTAAGTTACTGTATTTACTTTCAGCTGGTCTGTATCTTTAATATTTGCATGGTTTACCTCTTTCCTAATAGCTATACTCTCAATTTTTTAACACTGCTCACTATGATTTAGAAATACTTTTTCTTTACTAAAAATATTCAAGACCATTTTTATGTGTTATACTGTCTTTTCATAACCTTTTTTGAGGCAGACAAAAGGATGTACCTTAAACCAAAATTGGAATCCAACTTAGTGTCAGTAAATAATCTTTCTATAGGAATATTTCGAATGACTAATTCAATTTCAGTTAAGACCTGTTCTCACACACAGAATATTAGATTTCTATTTTTCATATTGTGTACCTCAAATATAAAAGATTCAACTTATTTCCAAATAACGTAAACCCAGAAACATAGAACACTTTAAATAAAAAATACAATAAAAATGCAAGTTCCTACACTGCGGGTTACACCACTAATATATTTTATGAAATGAGTACACAAAAAACTCTGAAAATAGTAACTGATAAAGTGATACCTCCTTTCTTCAATTTTGTGATTAACAGGACTTTTATTGGTAGTAAACTAGAGCAAACAATCAGAATAATACATATGCAGTATTCAGTACACACAATAAAAGTTAAAGAAATTGAAAACCTGTATAAAACAAAAAATTGGAGAAAAATCATACAGCTTAAGAGATACAGTGGTAAAGGTCCTTTCCATCCTTTAATTACAGCTTGTACTCTGTACCCAATGGAACTTACCGCACTTACTGAAATAAGATATACAGACATTTTAGTAATGAGTGTATTTAAGGAGATTAAACACATTTTCTAAGAATCTTTCAATGACAAGTTGGTGACCCAGTAGCTGCTAAAGCTAAAGGGAGGAGAGTGGGGAAAGGAAATTAACTAGTATTTTGTAACCATTTTTAATAATTTCTTATTTTCCAAACACTGCTTTTATAACAGAAGTGTTTTACACTTGCACAATATTAATTACTTTATTATACATGGAAGCCTGTGGTAGGCTGATTACACAATAAGACTGCAAACAACCAGTGGTACTTTTCTGACATCAGAAGAGTACATAAGACGGAAACACCACCAAAAGTACATAAAAAACTCATCGCATAAACATCAAAGTACATTAAAAAATATAATCAGAAAAAAATACAATTGCTAAAAAGTGGTTTAGAGCAGAGCCACTGCCTATCAGTAGCTTCAAATGGCAATTAGCGTTCATAGCAAGTTTTGATGACTTTACAAGACCCCTGTACAACACTGAGTAATACACCCCATTAAAATGTACATTAAAGGCTGCAATTTCACAAAGGGGTTCTGATGTTATTACTAAATACACACTCTTATCCCTTACATAAGCTATGTCACCAGGTGGAATTACACCCCTCTTAGTAGCTATAGTTCTGAGTTCATGGGCTTTTATTATACAAGGATATCTACATGGGGTTGTTCTTTCTTAAAAAAAAATTTAAAAAGAGGTTGGGGGTGTTTACCCTATTTGGATGCCTTAAGGCGCATAAAATGCATAATCAATTACTTATTGGAATGTAAATCACTCTAAAATTGAAAACAAGATAAGGAGAAGAGAGAACAAGAGAGGCCTAGAACTCTAAGATCTTAAGAATCAAAAACCAGAAGTGACATTGATATTTAACAGCATGCACAAGAGAACATTTTTTGGGCCATATATAATAAATAATGTATACTCCAAATTTCAATGAGTTATGTGATTCCAATACTAAAACCCCAACCATTTGGGTTTAAACATTATACTAGATAACAATAGAATCACTTAATGGAATTACAGCCTTGGTACAGTTAGTTTAAAGAGAGGGTGCTTTTTTTTCTTCTTCTTTTATTAAAGCTATCATTCCAGGCTTTGATCTAAGATCCAAGAATATTTGTTCTACCGGCTGGAATGAATGTGGTTTGGAAGTTCAGAGTACATTAAAAGCTGCAACAAAATATAGGTAGCCAACAATCTCAGAATTTTGGATCAGCCCAGATGTGAGATAGCAATCTGAAATGTTTTCAATCTCTTACTTAATAATGAAATGTGAATACCAGCCTAGAAAGAACAATCTGAAATGTTTTCGATCCCTTACTTAAATGATGACATGTATATCATACTATCTGTAAAATTGGATATTCCATTACGGTGATAACGTACAGAATTCCCATGCGTTATTACACTTTCCTGAGAGTAAAGCAATTAGAATAACCTTAATCCTAGCAACAAAGTTTTTTTTTGTTTTTGTTTTTTTTTTTTGTGGTTTTTTTTTGTAGTTTTTACTTTTATCTTTTTTTTTTTTTTTTTTTTTTTTTTTTTTTTTTTTTTTTTTTTTTTTTTTTTTTTTTTTTTTTTTTTTTTTTTTTTTTTTTTTTTTTTTTTTTTTTTGCATTTAAAACTTTTGGGCTATTCCCTGGCGATCTATACATGTAAATTTGATTGCTAAACATTGTCACTTTGAATGTCAAACTATTTTTAATCTATTGATTTGGATTAAAAATAATAATACAAACAGCTAAAATCACGCTAACAAAATAAACTAAATATGAAAAGTTGCATTGAAAGGGCATTACATTATTCTTAATAGGATCGTGTAGAAACATTCCAATGGCAGTGTTCTCAAAATAAAACAAAATTACATTAGAAGACCCCCAGCCTGGTCACTTTTGGGACCTTACCTGTAACTCTGGCTGGTAGGTGTTTTTACTCTTGTACTACATGGCTCACTTACATCAGACATCATATTTGTATACCCTGAGAAATCTGACACTGAAGTCCTTACTCTATGGTCCACTTCCCCATTAGAGTTAGTGATAAAGGTCATTGGCACCCTGCTGCCCGACTTAAACTGAGAACCAAATGCTTGTGCAAAGTTCTCTATCTGGTACGTTGTTCTAGGCTCTATGTCTTTCTGAGGATCTATCTGGCTAGCTAACTCCTGAGATGGAATCTGAAAGCTTGTTGAGGACTCTAAGTTCTTCTGTTGTTCCTTCTGGCTAGTCAATTTCTGAGAGGAGGACTGGAAGGCTGATGAAGTCTCTAAATTCTTCTGAGAATCTATCAGATCATCCAGCTCCTGGGAAGGTGTCAACTGCTGATGTGTAGCATCCAAAGCAGATAAATAAAGACCTGGTTGAGATCCAAACAACATCCCAAAAGGAGGCTTTGGCAATGAAGATGGCAACACTGAGGTAACCGATTGGCCGAAACCACACTCCAAAGGAGATGTAGTGTATATTTGTTTTTCTGGAAATAAAGTGTGGTTGTGGAGAGGTGAAGACAAACTGACAAATTGGAAACCAGGTCCAAGAGTAAAACCTGCATTAGTGGATTTTTCAAAAGCCTGTTGGAGGTATTTGGAGTATTCTTGCAACACACTTGCTTTATCGTTTGAAGGTGTTTGGGTGCCCGGGCTCAAATTTTCTTCTTGAACCAATTCTGAGTGTTCTCCTGAGGTGTGTAAATCCACTCGTGGTTCTGTTATATTGAAAGGGTCTTCTTTCTGGCTTTCTGATTTGTTGGAGTACTGATCCAAAATACTTTGTAAGACCTCATCAGGAATTCCAGACTTGTCATGACAAGACTTAATCTCAGCATTGAGAGCTGAGGAGTCAATAAGTGACAATGGTGCCTCATTGTCCAAAACACTGACACCTGCAGACTGAATGACGGACTGCTGGGAGACCATGTGTCCCACATTTATAGAAAAGGCACTGTTGCTGCTGGCAGTTGGTAAATATCTTCTTTTCTTTGAAAACTGCATGGCATCATCATAATTACTACTTATTTGACCTTGTTTGCCACTTGTACTTTGGAGAAGACTAATTGTCTCCACACTATTATTTGATACTATACCAAGTGAGCCACTTGGTTTCCCAGACAAGGATTTCTGTCCAACTATGTCTGGTAATGGTGACACAAAATTAAGGTAGTTTTTATCTGTATTCTTTCTGCTTCCTTTCTTAAAGATCAATTTTGGCACCCTTTTCTGCAATTCATCTATACCAGTGCCAATTATGCCTCCACTGGAAGACACAGTAGGCATTTCTACTGAGTAACTCTGCATGTTTATATTATTGGAAATTTGTGATTCATTTGTTTTACCAGTCTTCTGTTCCTTATTTTCAATAGCTATACTTTTTGACTTCGATTTTCTCCTTGAAGAACTTGTATTTCCCTGAGACAATGCAGCCAGATTTCCCATATTGTTATGGTTTGATGACCCAGGTTCTGCACTAGCGGCTCCTTTCCCTATGGCTTCGCCACATGTGCGCCTGTGCTTCAACAATCTATCAGTCCTTGAAAAATACTGTTGGCAAGTGTCACACTTATATGGCTTTTCTCCACTATGTGTCCTCTTGTGTCTCTCCATATGGTACTTCTGAATGAACTTCATGCTGCACTGATCACATCCAAAGGGCTTCTCTCTACTATGAATTTTCTCATGTCTCTGTAGTAGGTATTTCTGAATGAAACCCATACTACACTGGCTGCATTGGAAAGGTCTTTCTCCTGTGTGAATGAGGACATGTCTCCGCAGGTGATAGGAGCTTCGGAAAGCAGCACTACAGTGATCACAGATATGAGGTTTCTGACTTGGGGAGAGGATGGCACCTTCTCCATCTCCAACCAAAGAAGGTTTGGAAGATGCACTAGGCTTCCTCTTGGCTTTGATTCCCTGAGATTCTGGCTTTGGCCTCTTTGCCTTCTTGACATTAGTGTCCTGCTTTGGCTCCTCACTGCCGTGGTCATCAGTCCTGCTACTGGTGCTCAGTAATACATCGCGGTGGTGCTGGGCTGGTGGCTGCTGGACATGCTGGTGGAGAATACTGAGGTCCTGGATGACGCCGTGGCTCCCCCCTTCCCCGCCTCCTAGGCCTGGAGATCTTTCTTCAGCCCCAGCGAACAGCCCCCCATAGTGGTGGTGGTGATGGTGGTGGTGGGACTGCTGCTCCTCAGGATCTGTGGGTTTCTCCTGCTTGATGCTAACCAAAGACTGCAAGAATCCCCAGGAGGTCCTCTGAGAAGGGAAGGCCGCGGCTGACGCCGCCGGCTCCTTCTTGAAAGTCATGTCCGGGGCTGGCGGAGGGGGGGGCTCGGCGGCCGGGGCTGCGGAGGTAGAGGAGGATAACACGCACTGCGGGGGAGGGGGCGCCGACCCCGCCGGCCGGGTGAAGCTGGTGACCGGGGGAAGCCGGTGGTTGAACATAACCATACCCTGGGGGAAGGTGGGCTCCATCTCGGCTCTCCTGCCGCCGCCGCCGCCGGGGCCGCTACCGCCGCAGCCGGGGCCGCTACTGCCGCTACTGCCGGTACCGCCGCCGCCACTCAGGAACCCGCTGCCGACTTTCATACCCCGGAGGAGGCCTGGCTGAGGAGAGGAGGGGGAAGAAGGGAGAGGGAGGCTAGGAGGTGGAACCGGGCCCCGGCCGGGACCACGGCAGCGCTCAGGACCCCGCCGCGCCGCCGCCCAGACCGCAACGCGCCCAGCACTCATTCCCAGTCCCGTCGCCTCCGGCACCGGCACGCAAGGCCGTGCGACTCTTCCCTAGGCCTCGCCCTCTCCCTCCCAGACCCGCCGGCAACACTTACGGGTCCCGCCGCCGCCGTCCCCGCGTCGCCTCCAGTTAATAAAAATAACGCCGTCCTCTCCACAATGGAATTAAAAGCCTCCCCTGTACTGCGCAGCCGCGGCGCGATGTCTGCTGGGAACTCCTCGACCTGGCCAGAAGGAGCTCGGAGAACTCAGGGCGCCTGCGCCGCAGTTTCCGCCCCGTCTGCCTGTCAATCACAGGGGCGGTTGGGCGGAGCTGGGGGGGGTCCATGGTAGGTGGGGCGGGGATTTGGAACGGTCCTGAACAGGGGTTTCTGAGAATAGATGTGATTGGTGGCCTGCGCCCAGGAGATGAAAGTAGCTGAGGGCTTCTGGGGGGGTAGGGCCGCTCAGGAGGTGTAACCCAAGGGGCGGGAAGTGGGTGGGGGTTGGGGGACTCTGTGGCAGCGTGGCGTGGGAGCTGCAGAGAAAGGAATTAGAGAAGGTGAGGGAAACTGAGGACTGAACGTTGGGGCCTTCTTCGTTTTAGGGTTTACAGTCCAAGTATTAAATGAAAACCCTAACCCACAAATGGATCATTTAGGGCACTTTTATTTCTGTCTAGAAGCATGAACATTAAAATGTCTAGCATTATAGATATTTCTGTTACCCTTTATAGCTTGGAAACACTAAGAATGCATATCTTCTGCATTTAGAGGAGGAACTTCCTTTGAAACCGCAAAAAAGGTACCGTTGCAAAAAAAGAGGACAAAAATTGTCGTGCTGCCAACCTACCTGAAGGCTACTGGAAGGAGAAACCGCGTGTGATCCAGGTGCAGTAGAACTGTAAAACACGCCCACACACATGCTTTATCATCCTCAGATACTATTTAAATGCCCACATACCTTCCCGGGCTGGCTAATGAGTCTGTTGGCCACATTGTCTTGCTGCCTCTTATTTTATCTGTGAAAAACTGACCACCAGGCCTTTCTAAGATCTCTACTAGAATCCATTCTTTCCTCCACAGTGTAGAACACCTAGAAGGTCATGCAAAGTTACACATTTTTCTATCAAGGGAAAACTATGAAGTAAAAGTTACATCAACAAAACCAAACAAGTATTTATTTGGTGCCTAGAGTAGGCAAAATGCTGGTTTTTATATTAAGCAAACAAAGATAAACCAGAAACTTTCTTAAAGGTATTTACAAATCACAACAAATTCAATAAAAGATTGAGACTAGGACAATAATTTATTTGCATACTATATTTTTAAATGAAATTGCATGTCCATTTTCTCATACTATTTCTCTAAGTAAATAACTTCTCAAAATTAATAAATAACCTCTGAGAAATTTCACAATTGAAACCAGAAAGATTATTTACTAGCGTTTATAGGCCTCTCAGAGCCTGCCTGAAGAAGTTAACAGAAAATATTTATTAAACATTTTTGAGATAAGAAAAACAATCATACTTTTCTAACCCCATGCAACTCTATATAAACATATCACCATTTAAACTCAAACTTTAATACTGCCAAGTATAGCTAAGTATTAAAGACTGCAAATTCAAAACTTCAAGCAGTAGTAAAATATTAGTTGGTGCCTGTGAGAAATGAGGCTGTCCCTTTATTCAGTGTGTCAGTGTTTAATAGTAAGTTGAGATGCATATAAGCTAGTCCAAGCATGAAGGGCAGTAGGGCACTCATATGAAAAGCCAACTTTGTTCCTCAGTTATCAAGATAAGAAACCTGTCATTTCTCTCATTCACTCTGTCAGCCTTGAGATACTTCAAGCAGACTTACCTCTGTGTTGTACACCCCATATATCAGGAAGATGAAGAGACCCTGTAAAATAAAATGGAAGGGAAAAGCTGTTAACGCTAATCATTTCAGCAGTAGAAATACCTGAAATAAACTTTCCTGGGAACAGACAAAAGAAGACACACTTCATCAAGGTCAATTTATTTTCCTATTTTTCAACATTAGAAGCTGTACCTTGAGCGTTTATATGATAGCATAGCAGCACATCACTTACAGTGGTTGTGCTATTCACTTCTTTAGAAGTAGAAAATAAATACACCATCTCAAGCACATATATGAATAATTAGAAAAATCAGTACACCCATCTCTGAAAGATACATAGCAGGGTAATGAAAAATCAAAGGCAGAAAATGTCACCGAAGTGATCACAGAAAATATAGCATTTCTAAGCACTATTTTAGACTGTAGCAACTAGAAGATAGTTGTTACAGTGGGGTAAAAATTGAAAAATAAAGTGTAAAACACAAAGGGTGGTGGTATAACTCAGTGTTTGCCCTAGCTTTGACCTCCAGCACCACAAAAGAGAAAAGAAAAACAAAACATCAAACTTAAAACACTAAAAGGATAAACTTAAAATAATAAGTATTATCTATGTGATTTTAGAAAGGAAAACTATTACAGTACATGCATTTGTGTAATCAGAAAGATTAATGAAGAATTTTAAACAATCAAAAAATTCCACTTTGGACATAAACTTTAAAAAGTTCAAGTATACTCATTTTTTTTTAACTGTGTGTACATGATGTTCCAAAGTGCAGTCCTATCTTTTAAGTAAATTTTGTCAGGAACTGCACAGTGCAGTGAATTCAAGAAAAAAATTATTTTTCTCTAATTCAGGTAAAAACTATGATACCTTTTTTTATTTTAAAAAGACCAGAATTTCAAACAAAATAATGGAGGGTAACAATGGTTAATATGTTGTATATTGTTATCTTCAAATTAGTTACTCATAATACAAGATAATTGTCCAAACAATATTAGCACACACCTTTCTTTTCAATGAACTAAAATTAGTGGTATAACTATCTTAACTATCATATATACACATATATATGTATAACATAACATATATATATATATATATATATTTTTTTTTTTTTTTTTTGCTTTTCCCTTCCTTCTTTTCTCCATTCCTCCATCCTGGTTTCTCTTTCCTTTTGAGGTTTCTTCCCATTTCACAATATCTATTGTACATAACTATAAGATAATTAACAGTCCCCCATTCTCAAGAATTGCTAATTCTTTTTGCTGTCAGTGCCTCTCACATGCCAGACAAGCACTGTGCCACTGGGCTACAGTTCCTCAGGCTTTCTTAAAATTTTATTTTGAGACAGGATTTCACTAAATTGCCCAGCAACTCAAATTTTAATTCCATATGTGAGATAAATAGGAATATTTTGCTTTTGTGAGAGATGAGTAAATAAAATTTTCTGAACATTAAATAGTATGCATTATTACTGTTTTCATAAAAATCTATAAACTTTAAAAATCAAAGAACCTTTCAATAATAGATATAATCACTATTATAATTTATATCCTTTGTAAGATCAATTTTTCTCTAAAAGGAAGGACTATTAAAAAGTCACATTTCCCCTCAGGTACTAGTAAACTGAGAAAAATTAGTATTCCCCAATGCTTTTATTTACTGTATTTCCATATTATTTGTTCTCTTTTAACCCTCTAAAGTAACATAAAATGATCAACAACACAAATCTCTCTTTGGCACAGCACGATCGTGTGTACCCGTAATTCCCACTACTCAGGAGGCTACGGTAGGCTTGCAAGTTCAAGGCCAGCCTGAGCAATTTAGCAAGACTCTGCCTAAAAAATAAAATTAAAAAGGGATGGGAATATAGCTCAGTGGTAGGACACTTTCCTAGCATATGAGGTCCTGTGTTCAATACCTAACACCACACACACACACACACACACACACACACACACATATACATACACACACACACACACACACACACACACACACACCCCTCTTTTGAAAACCAGACCTACACTGAAAAGAATATTTTAGATATAGTTTCAATCTCAAAAGATTTTCCCTTCAAAATAGGTACACTTCACAGAAAAAGAAATTCCTAAAAAAATAGTTTCTAATGACCATGCAGAGGACTGCAACTTGAAATCACTCCCAGGGCTTTGTAGCTTTCATTCTCTTGGGGTGTCTGTCTACCTGATTCCCCCACAACTACCTGAAGGGCAAGATATGTAACGCTGATTAATTTAATTGTATGCCCCACTTATGGTGACTTTTTCCTCCCACTGAGGTTAGCAGATGTTGGCAGTTGTAATCGTTTCTTTAGATTTAACTCTGCAGAACTTCATAAACACCTCAGTCCTAGAAAAACACCCTATTTTCTCTGTGGGGAGAGTCAAAAGAGAAACAGCTAAACATCATCATCTTAAGCGCTAATAATAAGCTACTTTTAAGGTCTCTACAGAGTGAATACCTTTAAAAACAGCTGGAAGGAACCAACTGCCAATCTTCAACTGGCACTGAGATTTCTGGAACTCCTTACACCAGCATTCTCTCCTACTAGAGTGAATACTGAAAACATACCACATTTCTAAAATGAATGAGTCCTCATATGTTTTAGGTAGTTTCTGCTGTTACATCCATACATATATTATACATGGTGTATTCATTAATAGAAGTACCAGTTTCTTGGTACTAAAACAGTCTCAGAAAATAACAGTGTTTGGGCAGGAAGCATTCAAAGAGGAGCTGGATTCCTGTAAAGCATGTGTGTACTCTATGGGCAACAGCCAGGAGGAGAAAAAAACCAGGATATTGTGTCCAATATATACAGGTGTTAAAAATAGAAACTTTAAGGGAAAGAGGAAAAAATATTTTATTACTTCATTCTCATTTGCAGTATCTGTAAAACATTAAAAATGGGACAGCTTTGTAACTATTTTCACTGTTACAGACGTCTATTAATGAATAGATGCAGATAGATTCAATGGCTGGAATCTAGTCTCTTCTGTTTTTATTGATTGTTCCACACTTTTATGCAGATTAATTTTTTTTTTTTTTTCAGTACTAGGGATCGAACTCATGACCTTGTGCTTGCCAGGCAAGCACTTATTCCACTGAGCTATATCCCCAGCCCCCCCACACTTTTATGGTACACTTCGTGATTTTTCTTTTTTACCTTTTGACACAGAGTCTCGCTGTGCAGTTCAGGCTGGCCTTGAGCTCACTTTGTAGCCCAGGCTGGTCTTGAACTCGCAATGATCCTCCTATCTCAGCCTCCGGGTACTGGGATTACAGGCATGTGCCACCACGCCCAGCCATGATTGTGAAAAATCAATCTTCTTTTCAGTGGTAATACATTCTTTCTTAGCAACACAAAGAGCAGGAAAGGTGCCATGATACACAGTACAGTGCCTATTCAAGAATCAGAATAATATTAACAATGCTAATATACATAGCCCTTACAAAGCACTTTCATTTACATAATTCCATTTGTTCCTCACTATAATACTGCAAAGTAGGCAGCGTGAATATTATTAGCTTTATTTGATACAAGGGGATTTTGAGTCTTGCTCAGCGTCACAATGCTGACAGGTTGGCAGAGCCCAGGGTCAGTTTTAGCTCCTCATGTGATGGCTGTTAGCACTCCCTCCCTTCAAGAGACACCTTCATAGCTCTTTAAGTCACCAGCTTCAAGCTAATACAATTGGTAAAACCTCTCAAGACTCAGGTTTATTAAAAGCATATTGAAAAAAAAAATAAAAGCATATTGAAGTTTGATTAGCTTAGAGGGTCAAGGATTCAGTGTCCAGCAATAGAATTCAAAGAACTCTTGTCCTCTACCAATCTAAGGTGGCCTAGGAAGCACAGCAGGAAATGTGCTTTGAAACAGTGATTCGCAGGAGCTGTGGGCCAGGCTCTGTCTTTTATTCTTTGCTTACAAATTCTCATTCAATGATATATACTTTCTAGTTGCTGGGAAACACATCTTTTCTCATCAAAAGGCTGCTAGGTAACCACATAGTCAAATATATTCACCATTATCATTTACTGAATTTCTTTGAATCTGTACTGCTACATTATATACTTTTATTTGTTTAGAAAAATGCTCCAACCTCCTTTGTCTAAATGATTTCTGTTTGGGGGACTGCATTCCATAGAAATAAAAGCATTAGTGTACAAGGATATGTATATTTGAGGTTGCTTGTTGCAACATTGTGTACACAGGCAAAGAACTGGAAATGACCTGAGGACTCTTCAGCACAGGAATGGCTGAATAAATTTTGGTACCTTCATTCCTTAGACTATTAGGCAGCTAAAAGAATGAGTTAGATGCCGGGTGTGGTGCTGCATACATGGAATCCCAGTACTTGGGAGGCTGAGGTAGGATGATTGCCACAAGTTCGAGGCTAGGCTGCACTGTGCAGCAAGACCCTATCCAGAAAAAAAGAAAAAGAAAAGAATGAGAGCTGTATTTATGAGCCTGAAGAGATGACCATGCATCACTAAATTAAAAAAAAATAAAGACATGTATGTTATATGTTTTCATTTTTGTAGAACAGAGGCAAAACTCTCCTGTTCCCATCTCAAAATATAACAGATTAAAAACAGGAAAGAGATGTGTAAGGATGTACAACAAACTGTTACTGATTTCCTAGTGGGAAGGAGAGAAGGGAGAGGAAATCAGAAACAAGTCAATGAGAAGCAAACTAGAAAAGCCTGCTGATGTTATCAACAGAAGAGGTGGAATGTAACTTCTCTTGTATTGTGTCATATTGCTATAAACAGAAAACAGAATATGCATAGGATCTAAATACAGATAACCGTCAGGATCCATGGGGGATTGGGTATAGGGCCTGTTCCTCACTTCCTCAATCAGCTTCCCCACCATGGGTATCCAAATCCCAAGAGGTTCCAATTCTTTTTTGTAGAATTGGGTAATATTTACATATGACCTATGCACATCCTCCTGTATACTTTAAACTACCTCTAGGTTATTTATAATACCTATACAATTTAAATACTCTATAAATAGTTGTTGTACTGTAGTATTTGGAAGTTATGAGAAAAATTTCTACTTGTTCAGTACAGGTACAGTTTCTGAAAATGTTCCATCTGAATTGATTGAATCTCCAGAGGCAGAACCCATAGATACAGAAAGCCATAGAGGGAAAAAGGCAGGCGAATAAGGTGGATTTGATTTGTGGGTAGAATTGTAGATTTTTTCTTGATTACTATTATTTTAATATAAAGACTACAATACATTTGAACAAAAAATTGGTTTGTTTTTAAATGGATTTATTATATGTATAAATATTTTCTAAAGAGACAAAGATATATAATGATAAAATTCTTGGTGGAATTACTGTATTTTGTCTCCTAACCAAATAGGCAACTGAAATGAATAGACACTTCTCAGAAGAGGAAGTGTAAACAGCCAATAAATACATGAAAAAAAAGTTCAACATCACTGGCTATTAGACAAATGCAAATTAAAACAACATTGAGATTCTGTCTTACTCTGGAAAGAATGATTACCCTCAAAAAAAAAAATCACATAATAACAAATGCTGGCCAGGCTGCGGGGAGAAAGGAACCCTTTTGTAGTGTTAGTGAGAATGTAAACTAGTACAACCACCACAGATATCAGTGTGGAGATTCATAAAAAAATCTAAAACTAGAAATCTAACTTGACCCAGCTATGGCCCTTCTAGATATCTTCCTAAAAGAGTTAAGTAATCATCATATTACAGCAATATACGCATACTCGTGTTTATGGCAGCACAATTTATAACAACTACACCTTGGAATTGACCTATATGCCTATCAACGGATGAATGGATAAAGAAAATATGGTATTTATATACAGTATCTTTCTTCTACCATGAAGAAAGATAAACATGAGGCATTCATGGGTAAATGAATGTACCTTGGGACCATAATATTAGGTGAAAAAAATCAGACACGCGAGTTGAAATAGTGCAGTTTCTCTTGTCTGAAAAACTCAAAATATAAATAAAGAACAACATAAACATACATAGTAGGGAGATCTTTTTTCAAATGGGAAGGGGAATAAGAAATGGAGGAAGAAGAATGGAGGGGAGAGAAAAGAGGTGGAAAAAGATTTTTTGAAAAGTGGAAATAGGGTTTTTGCAAATGGGAACAGAACCAAGAGATGCAGGGGGCAGGGAGAGACGGGTGCATAGGGAATGAGAAAGGAATCAAGGGTGCTGTGCACCAGTTCTCATAATAAATGTAATCAGCATATATCGCAAGCATGTGCTAATTTTTTTGGTTTTTTGAGACATGATCTCCCTATGCAGTTCAGGCTGGCCTTGAACTTACTAGTAGCTCAGGCTGGCCTTGAGCTCTCAGTGATCCTCCTGCCTCAGCCTCTCTAGTACTAGGATTACAGGCATGTGCCACCACGTCTGGCTTTATGTACTAATTTTTTAAAGAAAGAATTATTTTGTCTATTTTTCTGGGCTTCTGAATTCTTTCAGATTTTATTTCTAAATACACTATCTTGCCATGTACACATATAGAAATAACAACAGATGTACACACATACATAACTCGTAGATAATTCATCTTTTCTCATCCATGGATTTACTTTTCACAATTTCAATTACCCACATTCAGCTGTGATCTAAAAATATTAAGTGGAAAATTCCAGAAATAAACAATTAATAAATCTTTTGTGTACTATTCTGAGTGGGTGATGATATCTTGCTCCATTCTGCCCAGGGTGTGAATCATTCTTTCGTCCAGGATATCCACAGTGTATACGTTATTCTCCACCTGCCCCCTCTGCCGCTGGTCACTTAGTGGTCGTGTTGGTTATCATACTCTCTATCATGGTATCACAATGCTGCATGCAAGCACCCCTGTTTTATTTACTAATGGCCTCAGACTGCAAGAGTACTGATGTTGGCAGTTCAGATATGCCACAGAGGAGCTGTGAAGCGCTTCCTTTAAGTGAAAAGGTGAAAGTTCTTGACTTAACGAGGCAAAACAAAAAACCCATATACTGAGGTTGCTAAGATACACGGTTAAGAACAAATCTCTCTGAGAAGTTGTGAAGGAAGACATTTATGCTAATTTTATTGTCACACCTCAAAACTGCAAAACTTGCAGCCATAGTGCCATAAGTTCTTAGTTAAGACAACAGAAGAATTAAATTTTTATATGTGTATGTGTACATATGGGATAAGACAGTATGTATAGGACTCAGCACTATTCTCAGACTTGGGTAACTGCTAGAGATCTTAGAGTGATTCCCTGCAGATAAGAGGGAGGGTAGACATACTATGTGTATGTATAATAAATTAGAAATACTTTATCTCTAAATACTCAGTCACATACAGTTTTATAGTCAATGTATATTTACGTATTAGTTATATGTAATACACAAGTTGAGTATCCTTAATCTGAAAATGAGAAATCTAAAATGGCCCAAAATCTGAAACTTTTTGACTGTCTTCAGTGATGCTCAAATAGTTTTGGATTTCAGAGCATTTCAGATTTGGGGTTTTCAGATTAGTAAATTCTATGCAAATGTTACAAAATCCCAAAAAACTCCAAAATCTTAAAAACTTCTGGTCCCAAGCATTTTGGATAAGGATACTGAAAAAAAATACATACATACATATATATATATATATATAACACATGTATACACTAAATGTGTATCATATATTTAAGAAACTATACACGTGTGTATACATATACATGTGCATATATATAATATACTATGATATATAAATATGTAATATACACCCACAGGGTAGTAAAATATAAAATCTGAAAGAAATCAGGAGTTCAGAGAAAGAGAACATCTAATTCTACTGGAATTGCATTTAGCTACAAGCAACCAAGGCCTGCAGTGAAGGCATGATGGTTTACATGTCTCCCGCCGTCTGGTAACGGGATCTGTTTCTTACAAGAGACAGCCTTGGCTACAATGTTTCCTAAGGGTAATACTGAGTGACACTGAGGGGTTCGTACATGGAGGTTTTTCAAAGAACCAAAGTGGATCCAAAGAGGAGGTTCAGTGGAGAAGCCCAGAGCTAAAGATTTGGAGCGAAACTTCTTGGATGTACTCCCACCTCCCCCACACAGCAGCCCTGTGACTTCGGGGGATTTTCTTAACCTTTGTGAGCCTCATTTTCTCCCTCATCCCGGAGTAGCTGTGCAGTGTTGTTACAGGGAAGCAGGTAAGGCCATGTAACGACGAGCAATAAGGACAGTGGGACAGTTCGATAAGTGCTAGCTACTTGTTGCTTTTAAGTTCTTGCCCCGAAATGTTTTTGTCCACTCCCAATAAATACTGAATACATAAGAGTAATTCATAACCATTCTTACATTATTTATTTATACTTACTGGATAGTTACTAGTTACTAGGCCCTACGTGATAGAAAACATTAAGCATTAAGACCTGGGCCTTGCTGATAGGAAATCTAGTAGAAGAGTTATATCTTAAAAATAAATGTATATCCATAGTGATTATGCGACTAAAAGCAACTTGTACAGTAGAACAAATAATCAGTTTTGCTAGGGAAAGAGGGTGAATCATGGAAAGGGAGCCAAAAATCTATTAAGACGTGGCCTCTTTTTTTTTTTTTTGTACCAGGAATTGAACTCAGGATCTTTCACTTGCCAGGCAGGCGCTTGTGCCACTGAGCTATATCCCCGGCCCTGTGTGTTACACATTTGATTTCATAGTTTCTCTGAAGCTCTGAGAGTTGAAGGAGATCAGGGAGGGACCTGGGAAAGAGCATCTCAGAGAAAGAACTTACCAAAGCGCAGCCCTGTGAGAACACCACAGGCTGTTCGGTTACCTGCAGTGCGCCCTGGATTGCAAGAGCAAGAGGTTTTTCAGTGAGAGAAACTGAAAAAAGAGGAGTGAACTCTACCTTGCCCCAGACCTGATCCAGCCTGATTACTCTTACGATCCAGCCTGATACAAGGGGCTCAGCTATTCTTCTCTAGGAAAAGGGCACAACAAAAGAAGTTTAACTGGGAAATAATGTAATAAGATTTTTAAAAACCGGAGACACAGATCAGAGGCAGAGCACCCAGTTAGGAGGGCATAGTCCTAGTGAAAGAATTAGACCTAGGAAAATGGTTGTGAGAATTCAGACGCACTGAGATATGAACCCGTTAGATATGGATACCGACTGGATATGAAGCAACAAGGGCAGTTCTGAGCTACAGATGACTCAGAGTTCCAGCTTCAGCGATGGGGTGGGTACCTTGTCATCTACCATGTACAATTAAGTAGGAAAATAGGGCGAAATAAGGCATTTATTTTTATATAGTTCAAGTGTGAATGTGACCCGGTGAGTAAACAGACACAGAAGCTCCACCTTACAAAGGACATCTGGGACAGAGTACGGTTTCGGGACTCTTCTGCGTACAGGTGGGAATCAAAGCCATCAACTAGCAAGTACATAAAGCAAATAGAGACAGTAGCTACCAAGGGAGTTTTGGAAAATATCAACACTTCGGAGATGAGCAGAAAGAAAAGAACCAGTGGAGAAGTCAGAAAAATAAAAAGGATGTTTCATGGAGGCCAGGGGAAGAGTTTCATAAGGGAGAAATGACCAGCAGTCACAAACATAGGTTAAAGCATAGACTCTGAAGCCTGGCCAACTAGGTCAGTGCTGGGAACCTATAGCACGCGTGCTGCAGCGAGTTGTGGGTATCACTGAAAGCCCTAAAAGGTTTGCCGTCACTGGCCTAGGTTCTAATCTTAGCTCTGCCACTTATCACCTGTGGGAGCCCTTGGAAACCCCTCAACTTCTCTATTCCTCAGTCTCATCATCTATAAAATCTATGCAAAGCTTGGACCTGTCTCATAGTGTTATAGGAGTGAAATGCATTAATATTTATAAAGTGTTTTGAACTTTTTAGCAGCTGGCACAAGGTAATTGCTATATGAGTGTTTTATCTATTGTTATAGTAAGATCAAGGATGAAAGGACCTAAAGCCAGACAAGGTGGTATGCACCTATGATCCCAGCACTCTCTGGGAGGCTAAGGAAGGAGGATCACAAGTACAAAGCCTGGGTAACTTAGACGCTGTCTCAAAATAAAATAAAAAGGTCTGGGGATATAGATCAGCAGTCCTTGGGTTTGATCCCAGGCACCAGAGGTAGAGGAAGTGGGAGTGGTGGATAGGACCTGACTATGTTACTGCATCGTGGAGCTAGCAATCCATGCAATTTATATTTGAATACCTTATGTATGTCAGGCACTGAAGCTACAGTTCTGAACAAACACCAACCTTGCCCTTGATGAAATTTATATTCTGGTGAGTAGCATTTACTGAATGTGTGATACGGACACTGCTCTAAGCACTTGACAAGCTGCACCTCATTCAAAGCTGGGATGTAGGTGCAATTATTATGTCCATTTCATAGATAAGAACAGTGAACAGCACAGAGAGCTTTAGGCAAAGTCTTCAAGCCACAAGATGGACTCTGAAATGGAACTGAGTGGGACTGGCTATAGAGAACAGTCCCCTAGACTCCAACATGCCATTTCGAGGTTGTGCTGGTAACCTTGGTCCCGGGGGTTTTAGAGGTGCGGTGGAGCAATCTTAGACTGCAGGACACTGAGCTTTGAATGCAAGCTAGTGAGTCTGGACAAAGATTGACAGCATTGCCACGGACAACCGACTAACAAAGTCCAAGCACGTGCTCTTCGCTGGTCTTTGTTTGAGCGATAGAGCAAGAAACGTTAAAGGATTAAGTGGTGCATTCTTCGGTCAGGTCTTTGTCTATTGCCACCACTCCTTTGCAAAGAGCTGGATGTATATTGGTTCAAGATTAAGGTCTCTAGTACATGCTTGAAGGGTATATGTTTTGTATTAGTCATTGATGCCAAGTATAGGTAAATATCAGAAACACTTGTGGCAGGCTGTCCTTCTGTTATACAAATCAAAAAGAATAATCTGTATTCTCAACCAAATTTAAAGTTACTAAAGCTTGTAAGTGGCGCTCAGAATGATTTATCAAATAGGAAAAAATCTAAAGAATACGCAACCTTTCTTTGGTCTGGTTCTGAATTTGTAGGTTCCAAGAATCTGCATTTTTAACAAACACTCCAGTTGTTCTGAAGCACACTAAAGTCCAAGAACTGATTCCACCTCCACTGTGCACTAACTCTGTGACCTTGGGCAAATGACTTAATTTTTCTGGGCTTCAGTTTCCTCATTGTAACTGGAGATAATAATAGAACCAACTCAGAGATGTGTTGGGAGGGGCAAATGAGCAAATTTGAGGAATGTGATTAAAATCAAGTAAAATGCTTAGCGCCATACCTGAGCCCCGAAAACATTCTGTACGTATTTGATACGTAAAATAAATAAATCAACATTTCAGGGGATAACCAACAAATGAAAGTGTCTATAACTTTAGAGAAGTTGGAGTTTCCCTTTTTTGAAAATAATATAAATTATATCTCAAGTCAATTTTCAGGAGTGGTAACCAAAAGGCTATAGAAAGTAAATAAATTAGAAAAAAGTTCCAAAAGAAAATTTAAAGACCTTTAGCAAAAATGTTTTTTCTTCTATAGCTTTTTAAAAATTTAAGGTCAGATGTGATATAGTGCATGCCAGATAAGTGCCATTTTACAGATCTGTGCTACGAGAATTTCAAAAATAGTTGAAATATATGAATCAGAATCTTCTCATCAGCAAATGACAGAAACTCACCTCAAACTACATGAAACAAATATAAGGGGAGGATAACTGGGATAGTAATATGGGGTGGTTATACTTGGATAGTTATCAGAATTGAATAATTAATTGCACAATTAGTTCTCAGAACGGCAAGAAGAGGATTCTGTTAACTTTTCAGCTGTTCTTAGATCTTTTTCTGGTGGGAGATATGGTGCCTAACAGTTTCAGGCTCTTGGTCTTACAGCTCCCAAACAGCAGAAGAAATGGTTTTTTCTCTCAGTTCCTGAATAGGATCCTGGCCCCATTTTGTTCTCATGTCTATCAGTGGACCAATGATTGTAGTCTATGGAGTGGGCTGTTGTGATTGGCTCAGACTCATTTACAAGCCTATCTGTTATCCAATGCTGTGGTTAGAAAAACATAGCCATGTAAGAGGATGGCCACTGCCATGCAGATTCTGTAGCTACAGCCAGGAGGATGAAAGGAATAGGACATTGATATC
>PVLD010020867.1:0-32824 GCA_004027595.1 Dinomys branickii | reverse complement strand
TAAATTTGCATGTCTGTATATGGGTCCATACATCTACAATTCGAAGATATCAATGGATAAAGCAACAACTACTGTTGAGACCATATCACCTTGTCTATAGATTAGTTGTGATTGTACTATTTTCTATGATAATGGGTGTCTGTTTGTCAATATGTTTTTGTACTTTTATGTTTCTAAAAAAAAAAAAAAAAAAAAAATTCCTGTTAGAGAAAAGCCCTTGTCAAAGAGCTTCACTGGCAAATTTTATCAAAGGCTTAAAGAAGAACTAAGAAAACTAATGCTTTTTAAAATTTACCAAAAAATATAACAGAATGAAATACTCTCTACTATGTGACCAGCATTACTGTAATATGAAAGCTAGGCAGAAACATTGGAAGAAAATAGTGCAGAAAAATATTCCTTAGGGATAGTGAAGCAAATTCACTAATAAATATTAACAGATCAACTTCAGTAGCATAGCTGAGGGAATACACACCTCAAGGAAGTGAGATTTAATTCTGTAAGGCAAGGATGATCCAACATATGAAAGTATCTGCACACATTCAACATGGTAGTAGAATTTTTGAGCAGTTAGCAAAAGTAGAGAAAAAAAAATACTCATCCAGACCAGAAAGTGAAAAAAAAAGCCTATTTGCAAATGATATGATCATATATATATAGAAAATATAAATCATATATTTCACAAGAGAGTACTATTCAAATTACATAACTACTGAAGCTCAACAACAAAAACAACAAAAATATGAACCACCCAGTTAATAAATTGGCAAAAGTCTTAAATGGACATTTCTACAAAGACAATGACCACATGAAAAGATACTCAACATCATTTATCACTGAGAAAATGCAAGTCAAAATTGAAATGAAATTTTGCCTAATAACCACTAGGATGTTTCCTATTATAATATAATAACTGTTAGTTGTGAGGATGTGAAATAATTGGAATTCTTGCTCATGGTTGACGGGAAATGTAAAATGCTTATCACCTCTTCTGTAAATAATGTAGTCAACTCTGAAAAAAATTCAAAACAGAATTACAATATGATTCAACAGTTATACCTTTGGAAATATACTCAGAAATGCAAGCCGAGTCTCAAACACATGAGTTTTACACCCATGTGAATATCACAGTAGCCAAAAATTAGAAGCAACCCATGGATGAATGAATAAGTAAAATGAATTGGATACATACAATGGAATATTTTCTCCTTTAAGAAACAAACTTCTGCTACATGTTTCCACATGAATGGACCCTGAAAACATGCTAAGAATAAACCCATTTTTTAAAAGGATAAGTGCTGCGTAGTTCTAGTTATATAACCGATCTTCATATATAACACATCTAAAACAATAAAACTCTTAGAAATAGGAAGCAGATTGATGATTATCAATGTAGGAATAGAATGAAAAGTTGTATAATGTGTGTAGAGTTTCAACCCTGCAGTATAAAAGGTTCTAGAGATTTGTTATAAAAAATGTGCACGCTTAACAATACTGTAATATGCTTGATATTAAGGGAACAAATTAATACTCTATAATATTTACCACATCTTTTTAAATACAAATTTGAAAATACAAACTTTTCTTTGTCTTTTTGAGACAGAGTCTGGATATACAGTTCAGGCTGGCCTTAAGCTCAATTTGTAGCCTTGGCTGGTCTTGAACTTGCAATGATCCTCCTGCCTCAACCTCCCAAGTGCTGGGATTACAGACAAGTGCCACCACATCCAGTGACAAATCTTGAGTATTGATACAGTTTTACCATGTTTTATTCACATTACAAGTTTGATGTAGTAACAGTAATAGTTTTATAGTTTATCAAAAATATACAGCAAGTAAGACAAAATTAAGTTGCTCTTTGAACTTTATATGCATAAAAAATAAAAAGGAAATAAAAATATGATGGAAACCATTAGATCTTATTTAAACTATTTTCTCGAAACCCTAATTCTATGGGCTGTTAATTTTACAGCAAGGTATTCATTGCAAATTAGGTTTCTTTCTTTGAAGGGACATTTGTAGTACTTTTTTCTCCATTTATGGAGACTTGATAGTTTGAATTAGAGGGAATTTTGCGTGCTTGTTTGCTTGTTAAAATTTTCATTGATGTAACTCCTATATAAATTTTTCATATATTGACAAAAATAATATTAGATGATTCTTTAATATAAATAGTGAACATCAGGGCTGCTACGGTTGAAACAGTTTTGTGAGGTAGGAGGTTCGATCGCTGTGGACAACCTTTGCTGTTTTTCAAGAAAGCTTGGTGAAAACTCCTGTACATACAGCATGAGAGCATTTCGTTTTGTGGTTCTCCCACATGAGTGCTGGTGCTGGACTGAACTGCTGCTTTCTCCAAACTTCCCCGCACTATGCGATTCTTACCTCAGCCTATCCTGCTTCTGTGAACCTTTCTTAAAAGTCAATGGCCGCTCTCAGGCTTCCATCTAACCAGCATGGCCGACAGTTGTCTTCCACAAACATCGCTTCCACCAGTGCCCTCTTTGTCAACTGCATGACACTGGGCTTTCCATACCCCATTACGCTGACTCTTCCCAGCCGTCTAGGGAAACTTCCATTGCCACAGAATTAAATTTTATCACTTAAAATAGTTAATACTAATTCTTACTTTTCTGCATACTTTATTTCACAGTTTATTCGTGCTTTGATGCTTGTTTCAAAGTCTTCTCATTCCGCATTTCCTGTACTTTTAGCCACATATATTATGGTAGGTCTGCTATCCCTTCCTTCCAAACCCACATTCCTTTCTATATCCCCAAATCTCAGTGCAGCATAAATATGATTATTGATTTGGTTCATTTCTCAAATAATAAAATCTTTCACTGTTATTTTATTCTTCTGTTTAAGTATCTGTATTACATACTGAGTTTCAGACAATTTTCAGGCTTCTGCTTTGCCATCCCCCTGAACAAGAAAGGTGTCAGTGGGATGTGGGGGTGCACACCTGTGATCCCAGCATGCTTGGAAGCTGAGGCAGGAGGACTGCAAGTTTAAATCCAGTTTAGGCAACCTAGTGACTTATGAGACACTGTCTAAAAATACAAAGTAAAAAAAAGAGGGGCAGCTCAGTATTTGGGGTAACTTTCAGTGTGAAAATATTTGGTTCAATTCTGAACACCACAAAACACTTTTTGCAGTTTTTCTTATTGCTTGTATGAATTTATTATCTTTGCTACTTCTGGGATGGTTATTCTAAAAATAAAATTTCTTTGCCAAGGTTTAACAAATGTCCCTTAGAAGGGACCCTTGGATGTCTCTTTCCTTAGCTCTGCTCCATGAGATCCTGCCCACAGGTCAACTAATAACACTTTTGTAGGTAACACTAATCTCCTACCCTGTGTCTTTTGATTACACTGGTGTGCCTGTTATGTCCCGCAGCTCTGCCTACTTCTGTGAGCCCACAGACATTAGCGCAAATTTTAGAACTCAGGAGTAGCTGACTAAATAATTTAATTGGCATAAGTACATAAGAATGAGTATAAATGTGAATTTCAAAAAAAACCAGTTATTTAATGCTTTTTGAGGGAAGAAAAGGTTTTGTAAATTTGAAGTTGTTTCTCTCTCTCTCTCTATATATATACATGTATATATAATGATCAAAAATGTCCCAAAAATTTCAGATTCTATTCTACTATAATCCGAAGTGCTTTACTAAAAGTTTCTGGGTCATATATCAGAATGAGTTTACAAGTTATAGTTGAATAGGGTATGACACATTCTACAAAATTGTTGTATGTGAAATCCACACATTTGTCTCAGTTGACCTCTTTTTAAGATATGCTTTCTGAAAATAGTTCCGACCTTGCTTACATAAATGGATGCAGTTTTTCTGGAGAATATTCATTATAATGCCAAAAACTGTTCATGAATGACAAAACAGAGTTAATATGTACTATTTGTGTGTGACCCTGACAATAAAAAATAATTTTGATTCTGAAATAATTATTAAAAATACTTCTGCAAAATAAAAATAAAGTGAATTCTATGCAATAGACATCTACAGCATATTTATTAGGATTTTTTTACATTATTTTAAATTTTGAAACAAAAATTATTTCATCAGGCAAATCTAGAGTAGCAAAATGTCATCATTCATACAAACTAGTTTACATGCTATTGTTTATAGCTATCAACATGTGAATTTTGCAAAACTAGAGAAATGGTCTACTGTGTTTATGCTCAGCAAAGAATATTTCTTAATCTGTTAGAGACTCATTACAATGTAAGAAATCTTTTAACATACAATAACAGTGCTTTGATCATAGATTTAAAGAAGGCATTTAGGAAGTGTGGTGCTTAGGAGGATGCTGTCTCAGCCTGACTGCCCGAGGAGTGTGGAGCGCTCTTCTGGGCCCATCTGGGTGGGTCCTGAGCACACGGCTTTTGGGTGTGAGCTGGTTCCCTCACCACTTCCTGTCTGTTTCCCCACCTACTTCTCCGCCACCATGACCTAAGCAGTTTTGCTGCATCGCACCCTTCAGCTGTAATGTCTCTGCCTTGGAACTCCTTGGAACATCTGTAATCATAAAACTGACAAATACAGAAAGTAAGCCTTGGATCAAAGTAAATATTTAGAAAATAAGATATGAATGGTGAGAACATCAAGCAACTATTCAGTGATTGGAGAACAACCTGAAGAAGACATAATTCAGTATGCTTTTCCCTCCCCATCCAATACTTATTTCATTTTTCTAGAAATGATGATTTGCTTATTTTGTTTGAATTGGTTTGTATAATTATTGAAATCCACCTCATGTGATTTCTCTATTGACTTATATGAACAAATCATCATAGGAAGTTATAACTACTGTGCAGGCTGCCTTTCACAAATGTTGGTGTTATTAGAGCAATGTGTTTATCCACAGGATATCAGCTCACATTGCATGGGTCACAAGTTAATGTCAATTGACCCTGCCCTTTGTGGTCTGAATTGCACAACTTGTCATGTGCTGGGAAAAATATACAAGTATCTCAAGTACTCATTGTTACAAATGTAGTATAATTATATTTAGTTTGATTTCTTATTATCTCCAGGGATAAAACAAGCTTAAGTGCCAAGTAAACATAATCTGATGATGCCTTCATTCTAAATTGAAAGACATTTAGTAAGTTTATATGATGATGATATGATTTTCACCTTGAAAATTTTGCTTCCTTTACAAAACAACTGTATAAAAAGTATATGCTCCAGTTTTATTGTAAAAAATATATATATAATAATAAACTTCTGGTGAATTTTCTTTTCTGAAGTAAATCTATTTGTTTTCCTTCTTCTATTGTTTATTAGTTCAATCACTGGTTGATCCAAAGTCCATAACGCTTATATTACCCATCAATATAATTTTTGAAGTGCAAGGAAAATGAACTTTATATAGTCAGTTGTTTGTTCACATGTCATGACTTTGATTTCTTTTCAAAGAGAAATGGAGATGTCTTTGAAGCTAGGAATTTTCGGAGTTGGAGCAAGTTAAACTGCCAGCGGCCAGAAAGTTTATAGAGCCCCTGTCTAATATACTGACAGCTGTACTCCAGCACATCCAGTGCCTCTCTTTAAGGCAGTGTAAAATTTACAGTCCTGTTATGAGGTAGAATATGAAGGCTCTCCCATATGCCTTTCCTTTATATCTCCAGTCACACGTAAGTTCATCATTATTTCTTTGCTCAGCAACGCTAAATATCGCCAACATTAACACCACAAAAAAGGCATGCGGCAATTATAGTAGTTAAATGGCTCATATACTTAAATGATCAAAGTGATTTAATTATTTTAACTGAAAATATAAAACTTTTGCAAATAGGCTGAAATCACTGATTGGAATGAAAGTGTTTGATTTTCTGCCACATTGGAAAGAAGATGATTACTTTCTCTGCATAAGGATCATGGTTGCCAGTCCTGTATCAAAAGACATGTTAGCAAAAGAAAACTTATGCAATCACAATTTTACGTGCCACAGCAGCCTACAGAATGAGGATTGAAAGACATACTAGAGAATGTGTACTTTATACTAGATTTTGGTGGATTAAGGGCTGTTGAGTAGAAAAGTGATTAGCAAAAACCCATGTGATGTAATAATATAACCAGAATGGAAAGATTCTAAGTTTATGATCTCTCCTTCAGACTTTTACTCTGGAATCTTGAAATTATAAATTCTTCCTCCGACCTTTCAGTTATAGAAATGTCTTTTTTTTAATTTGACAATTTTACAATCCAAGAATGCCTTCCTGAGGTTGTAAGAGCTAGCTCTTTGAAATGTGATAGATAGCACACAAACACCCCATATTCTGAGAGAGGCTGGGAATATAACTGAACAGGTACTTTACTCCAAGTTGTAATTCTTTCTTAAAAATTCTTTCCTGTTTCCTGTTAAAAATAATAGTTTACCTTTGAGAAAGGGCCACTGGGGAGCCCAAACCCTGTTGTTCGTTTGTTTGCCTTTTGTTTCAGTGGAATTGTCAGCAAATGTTATCCTCACCTCTGTTCTGCACTGCAATAGTCTCAAATACATAAAGCACATCCATTGCCTACTGTGATAAATATAAAGATCCAGACTGCCAATTTCATTCATTTATTTTTTTATTTTAAAGAGAAAAACACAAAACAACAAAGATAAAAATAAAACAACATAAAATCAATAAAGACAATATAGAATTTCAAAACAATAGGAAATTAACAATGGTTGTTATATTACATACCATGATATGAGGATAATGAAGTTGCTCCGTTTACTAGATATAAGAATGCAAGATTGATCAAACCGTTAAACGTTAACTGTTCCTTCAATAAACCACTACAAGCTAGTAATACAAGTATCTTACCTATCTTGTGCACATATATATCTCCCTTCCTTTCCTCTTTCCCCCCATGCACTGTTCTTTCCTTTTATTTATTTATTTTATTACTGTATTTTAAAGAGAATAAAAAATAAAAAAATAGAGACAATACAGAATTTAAAAAACAAGATGATAGAGATTCAACAATGGTTGTTATATTGCATATTATTTTCTTCAGAGTAGTTGCTCAAATTACCAGATGTAAGCATGTAAAACTTGTCAAAGAAAAAAATTTAAGTATCGACTGTTCCTTCTAATAAACCCATAGAAATTAGTAGTACAATTATTTTAGCTATCTTGTGTGTGTGTATATATATTTTTTCCCTTTCTTCTTTCTTCCTTTCCCGCCTCCCAGCTGCTCTTTCCTTTTGAGCAGTTTCTTTCCCTTTTTCAGTATTTATTGTACCTTTTATATTTATTTGCTCTTTCAGGTTCTTACACTAGGGACACAATACAGTGTTTACACATGCGGGTCTGATTTAGACTGGCAGTTTTAGTTTGTAGTAAATTTAGAGTTTGATAATCAGTCACAGCATTTGAAATTGTTTAACATATTATGAATGTTACTTATATAGCAGTAGTTATTTATATTGTACTGTAAAAACATTTTAAGCAAGATATGTATTTTAAAATATAGAATATATATTTATTTGTATTTTAATTAGTTATTTACATAATACTTAGTTGTTTGTATCTGTAAAAAGTTCCTACTAACTCCTTTTCATTTCTATATTAAAAACAGGCTGATAGCTTACAGTA
This sequence comes from Dinomys branickii, assembly GCA_004027595.1. Taxonomy (NCBI): domain Eukaryota; kingdom Metazoa; phylum Chordata; class Mammalia; order Rodentia; family Dinomyidae; genus Dinomys; species Dinomys branickii. The sequence continues at coordinate 25,213 of PVLD010020867.1, read as the reverse complement.
ATTATGCATTACAGACTCATTAAGTGATGTCTTTATCACATGTAGTTAGCTGTAATCCTTTTCAGCATTTTAAAAATGTAAAATGTTTAAATTCCACTGGCATATTAAGTCCAAAGAGTTTCTAGTGATCATCCAATCAGTTTTCATGGCAAAAGTATCTGAGTCTTTTAAAGAATAATGACCATCAAGGTCTTAGTTGCTCAAATGCAGACATGGGCCTCGGGTCAAGCTTTTTACCCATTTCTTAGGCCAAAAGAAAAGTGGCACCACAGTACATGAACTCAATTCTCTCCACAATTCTGGTTACAGACAGAACTGTATGAGAACAGAATCAAACTTTTCCATAAAGTCAACACTGAATAGAATCACTGAATTTGATTCCATTCTTGTCCAACTTGGTTTGCAACCAGGATCATGGAAAGAATCATGTTTGTGAAGAGAGGTACCATGGCAGTAATGCCTCAGTTCACACATGCTTGTTTGCAAACAATTAGGTTCACAAACAAGGGGTGTTCACAAAATTTTGCTTCCCTTTGAAAACTCCACATCAGGTGAAAAACACAACCACAGCTATCTTCCCCACACAAACATAACTGCAGCCATCTCCCCCCAATCATAAAACAAACTAAATTCCTAAACCGAGGTACCACTGTACCTAACTGAGGTTAAATGTTCTCAATTAAGTAAGTATTGATCTGATTGGTCCCTATTTTGAATGCATAAAATCAACAGGGGATTTGTTCAAAAAGCTAAATATTTTTGTATATTTGATTTATTGCTAAAAGTTAGTATTTTTGACACATATAACTATTAGTACAAATGTTAGTCTTGTCCACAACTTTCTAATTAGATACAAAGTCATTTGTGAAGCTGCTAATTGCACAAATTAAATTCTTAGGCCATGTACCAATTTTTGTGTCCATCTTAGTAGTTTACTCATTTCTTGCATATATCTCTTAGGTATTTTTATCCCTATTCACTCCAGTTTTCTAAGTGATGAATTGACCAAAGAAATTAATTCATATTTCACCCTAAATTGCATGGCATTAGATTGCCATGTTTTCATTACTGCTTTCAGAAGTATCACTCCCACTGCTACCAGCTCAAAGAAAGGGAAAGTCTGGTGCTGAGATGGTAAAACCAAACTAAGACTGAGCAAATAGTAAAGAATGGGTGAAAATAGCCATTTATTGTATCTACTCTAAGGCCATTGTGGTGCTTTGTGTTTTAATTATTTCCCAAAGGCTTGTGTGTTAACTTTCCCTTCCCCAGGAAGGCGTGAGTAGGAGCTGATGGAAGCTTCGGGAGGCAGGGTTAGTGGGAAGTAGGTAGGTCCCTGGGGCTGTGGTGTTGGAAGAAATGGTGAGATCCCCCACGCACCCTCTGTGGTCTGGTTCTAGGTGTGCTTGGCTCACACTGACAAGCACTCCTACCAGTATCTGCCCTCAGCAGAGGCCAATGCAATGAGAATTGGAACTTTCAAACTTGTGAGTTAATTAAATATTTCCCTTTTATAAAATTAACTTCCTCCAGTATTTGGTTGTAGTAATGCAAAGAACTACTATGTCACATTCCTTAAAATTGCTCTCCAGGTGACAGCCACGCTGGGGATTGGTGAGAGGGTAGAAGAAATTTCAAAGATCTCCAAACTTTGTATCCTGTAGAGGATATTAACAATAGTCATATTCATATTTTAAAAGACTCTGTTAACTTGGAAATAGCAATAAATAATTACACCTTTTTCACTGTAAAATGTTTTATTAAATTTCTACTATAATTTCTTGAGTGAAATAATGGTTTTATAATAAGCTTCAAAATTTTAATAGACAAGTACCATTTAAAATAAAATTAAACAATGGCTTAGACCATGACTATGATTTCAGTACGATGAGCTTCCCTTTCTAATTGTCTAGCATGTCTTTTTCACATCTGATATTGCCTATTCACTTCCTTAGTAATGAAAGCAGCTGAGAGAACAAACACACCAGCTATCTGAGCTCATCAATGGCACCTGCTGAGCGGCTGCTGTCCCCGTATATTTGGGTATTAACCTACACATCACTTAGGGTCAATCTTTGTTTAAATTTCTCATGATGTCTGAGTTAATGTCTTCACTGCTGGGACAAAACACCCAGAACTCACAATTTAAGAAAGGAGAGGTTTATTTTGGCTCACAGTTTATCAGGTTACAGTCCATAGCCAGCAGGGTCAAATGCAGACCAGCGTGGCAGCAGAGCTTTGCAGAAGAGAAGGAGCTTCCGCCATAGAGGAAGGAAGCAGAGACGAGAGAGAGAGAGAGAGAGAGAGAGAGAGAGAGAGAGAGGGAGAGAGAGAGAGAGGGAGAGAGACAGAGAGACAGAGAGACAGAGAGACAGAGAGACAGAGAGACAGAGGGAGATCAAGGGAGAAGGAACGGGGATACATCCTTCCCACCCACAACCCCCCGACCGGGCCTCACCTTCCAACATCACAGTTAGCTATAACCTCACTAGTGGACTAACCCCCTGGAGACCATCACTTCTACATGACCAGGTACCTCTCAGAAACTTCACCTATGGACGAAGAGTTCCTTTTTCCCTGCAACCCCTCCAGCATCTGTTATTGGTTGATTTCTTGATGATAGCCATTCTTTCTGGACTGAGATGGAATCTCAGTGTGGTTTTAATTTGCATTTCTTGAATGACTAATGATGTTGAACAGTTTTTCATGTCTTTATTTGCCAGTTGTATTTTTTCATGTGAGAAGTGTGTATTTATCTCAGATGCCCATTTTTGGATTGGGTCTTTGAATTTTGGGGGCCTGATATTTTTGAATTCTTTATATGATCTAGAGAGGAGTCCTTTGTGTGAGGGACAATTGCCTAAAATTTTTTCCCAATTCATGAGTTTTCTTTTCACGCTGTTGGTGATTTTTTGATGTGCAAAAACTTTTCAATACGATGAGATCCCAGTTGTTGATTCTTTGAAGTATTTCCTGTGCGGTTTGGTTTTTTGTTCATGAACTTTCTGCCTATCCCTATGTCTTTGAGAGTTCCACCTACTTTCTTTTCCATTAGATCTAGTGTTTCCGTATTAACACTTAGATCTTTAAGCCATTTTGACTTCATTTTGGTGCATGGCGATAGACTTGAGTCTGGCTGTAGTCTTTGGCATGTGGAAAGCCAGTTTTTCCCGCACCATTTATTAAAGACGCTATCTTTCGTCAGTGAACATTTTGCCCCTTTGTCAAAGATAACGTGGTTAATTGTCTTTGTGATTGTGGATGCATCTTCTAGTCTGTTCTGTTGATTTTCAGCTCTGTTTCTTTGCCAGTACTAGGCTTCTATCACAGTAGCTTTGTAGTATAATTTCAAATTGGGGATTGTGAAGCCTCCTGCCTTGCCTTTGTTGCTGAGGATTGCTTTTGCTTTTCTGGGTCGATTCTGGTTCCAGATAAATTTTAGGAATGTTTTCTCTAGGTCTGTGAGATATATCAATGGTATTTTAATCAGAATTGCATGGAATGTGTATAACAATTTTGCTAGTATGATCAGTTTCACAATGTTGGTTCTTCTAATCCATGAGCAAGGAATATCTTTCCATTTTTTAAAATCCTCTTCAATCTCTTTTTCCAGTGTACTGTAATTTTTACTGTATAAATCTTTTACTTCTTTTGTTAGGTTAATTCCTAAGTATTTCAGTTTTTTGGATACTAATGTGAAAGATATGGGTTTCCTTATTTCTCTCTCAGCCTGTTTGTCAGGTTTGTGTACAGGAATGCTATTGATTTTTGAGTGGTGACTTTGTATTCAGCTATGCTGAATTTGTTGATTAATTCTCTGAGTCTTTTTGTGGAGTTTTTGGAATCTTCTGTGTAGAGTATCATGTCATCTGCAAATAAAGATAATTTCACTTCTTCCTTTCCTATCTTTACTGCTTTCATTTCTCTATCTTGTCTAATTGCTAATGGCTAATATTTCCAGAACTATATTGAATAGGAGTGGTGAGAGTGGACATCCTTGTCTTATTCCTTATTTTAAGGTGAAGTCTTTCAGTTTTTGTCCAGTTAGTATGATGTTAGCTCTTGGTTTGTTATAGATGTCTTTGATCAGATTAAGGTAAACTGTGTCTATGCCAATTTTCTGCAGTTTTATTTTTAAATCATGAATAAATGTTGGATTTTATCAAAAGCTTTTTCTGCATCTATTGAGATGAACATCATTGTTATCTTTAGCTCTGTTGATATGGTGTATTATATTGATTGATTTTCATATATTGAACTATCCCTGCATTCCTGGGATGAATCCAACTTGGTCATGCTGTATTATCTTGTTGATGATTTGCTGCATTGTTTTAGCTAGTATTTTATTGAGAATTTTTGCATCTATATTTATTAGGCAGATTGGCCTGTAGTTCCCTTTTTTGGTTTTATGTTATTTTTTTTTCCTTCCATCTTTTCTCCTTTCCCCCATCCCAGTTGCCCTTTCCTTTTGATCAGTTCCTTTCCCTTTCACAATATCTATTGTACCTTTTGGATCTTATTTATTCTTTCATTTTCTTATATTAGGGAGACTATATGATGTTTACACATGAGAGTCTGATTTATTTAACTTATGGATTTGGTCTCAAGGTGCATCCACTAGCACATAAAATCCTTGAGTTTTTCCTTCTTTATAGCTAAGACTTCATTGTGTAAAAATACCACATCTTTTTATCCATTCCTTAGTTGAGGGGCATTTGGGTTATTTTCAAGATTTAGCTCTTAGAAATTGAGGTGCTACAAACATGGTACACATATATTGCTGTTGTTTGATGTTTTCAGTTCTTCTGGAAAAATATACAGAAAGGTAATAACTGGGTTCAATGGGACCTCTAACACTAGTTGTTTCAGGATTCTTCATGCTGATTTCCACAGCGGTTGTACCAGTCTACACTCACCAACAGTGGAGGAAGGTTCATTTTTTTCTTCACAGCTGCTCCAGCATTTCTTATTGGTTCATTTCCTGATGACAGCCATTCTTTCTGGGGAGAGATGGAATCTCAGTGTTGTTTTAACTTGCACTTCTAAAATGACCAATGGTGTTGAACATTTTTTCATATATTTATTTGCTATTTGTATTTTTTTTAATCATCTGAGAAGTATGTATTCATCTCAGATGCCCATTTTTGGATTGGTCTTTGAAGTTTAGGGTCTTGATTTTATTGACTTCCTTATATGTTCTAGATAGAAGTCCTTTGAGGGACTGTTGGCTAAAATTGTTCCCACCTTATGAGTTTTCTTTTCACTGTGTTGGAAATTTCTTTTGATGTGCCTGACTTTTTATTAGAATGAGATCCCAGTTTTTGATTCTTTGAAGTACTTCCTGTGCAGTTTCAGTTTTGTTGAGGAACTCTATGCCTACCCCATGTCTTCAAGATTTCTGCCTGCTTTCTCTTCCAGTAGATTTGATATTTCTGATTTAATATTTTAATCTTTGATCCATTTTGAGTTTAGTTTAGTGCATAGTGATACAAGTCAACACTCAAAAATCAATAGCATTCCTGTACACAAATAACAAACTGACTGAGAGAGAGCTTAGGGTAACAATGCCCTTCACAATAGCATCCAAAAAATGAAATTTTAAAAAATCAATCTAATAAAAGAAATAAAAGATCTATACATTGAAAATTACAATAGTTTGAAAGAGGAGATTGAAGAAGATATCAGAAAATCAAAGATATTGCTTGGTCATGGATAGGAAGAACCAACATAGTTTAAATTGGATTTGTTTTATTTTTTATTTATTTTTTATTGTGGTACTGGGGATCGAACTCAGGACCCTGCGCTTGCTAGGCAAGTGCTTATTCCACTGAGCTATATCCCCAGCCCAACATAGTTTAAATTGACCATCACAAAACTTATACAATTTAATGTAATGTCAATCAAAATACTATTAATATGCCTCACAGATCTAGAGAAAACATTCCTAAAATTTATTTGGAAACACAAGAGACGTAGACTAGCAAAGGCAACCTTGGCAACAAAGACAAGGCAGGAGACATCACAATCCTTGACTTAAAATTGTACTACAAAACTATTGTAATAAAAGTAGCATGGTATAGGCAAAAATACAGATATGCAGAATAGTGGAACAGATTAGAAGATTCAGACACAACTACAAATACACTCAGACACCTTATCTTTGATAAAATGGCCACAATGTTCACTGAAGGAAAGAAGCCTCTGTAATGAATGGTGCTAGAAAAACTGGCTCTCTATACGCCTAAGACAAAAACTAGACCCAGTCTATCTCCATGCACTAAACTAAAAATCAGTACCTTTTGTAAAGTAATCCTGCCTGCATTTTGTATTGCATTGAAAACTTATTTTGGGGATTTGCAAGAGTAGCTATAAGAATCAGACATAGGGAAAAATATCATTGCATCTACTTGTAATCAGTTTTGATTTCTTCCTGACTTAACAGAATATATATGAGAAATACATTCTCATAATCACAGGAATTCCCATTGTACAATATAATGATAAGGTCAGTATAAATATGTTACAAATACAGCTTAAAATAGAAAACTTTTTAGGAATTACAGAAAGTTGATTAATATTGTAATTAAAAAACAAAATTTTAAAAGGAAGTGCTTATTTTACTAAAGTGTCAAGTAAAGCAATAATCCACTATAGAAAAGATTCATTATTCAGGCATTTTGAACATATCCTGAGCAAAAATGAGATATATTTTCTTATTACGTTGCATGAGTCTTGCATTAAAATACACAGACATTTGTCATATATAGTATAAACTGCTGAATTTTTTTGTTCTTTTCAATTTGAGGTCTGATCATCACAGCAGGTGAAATAGAACCACATAAAAATCTCCATGGGAACTAATGAAACTGTGTGACTAAATTTGTCTCTAATTTTATTTAGCTAATTCCCTAGCACCTACTTTTTCTTTGGAATAAATTACAAGCATCCTTTAGAACCATTACAGCAGCCTGGAAACAATGATGGATATTTATATCTCCCATCAGTAATGCAGTGTGTGCAGATAAATCCTCCACTAATTACCTACCTATTTACATGCCTATATTTTGCCCTATTGCAAAGAAGATTTGAAATGACTTACTTATTGACAAAGGCAAGAAAACTTTTCTAGATTACTTGGGAGATTCAATTTATCCTACAGAAAATAAAAGTAAGTTTTGAGGTACAGGGTAGAGGAGTGACTCTGCGAGTACCTGTAAACCAGTGCACTTGCCGATGCTGACTCATTGCTCTTTTTTGGCATCTACTGGTACCAACTTTGATATTTATTCCACAAATTCTTGGTGATTTTCTAATTAATTATTATATCAATCATATTATATAAATATAAAAGATTTGGATTGACACACAGAAGGGACACTGTCCTTTGAGTCGCATTTCAAATGCACTTGACATAGGTCAGGTCATGTTCTGTTCTTTTTGCTAACGCATCTAGGCCCTAGTTTCTAGGTTTGGGCCTGTAACCTATATATTCTAATTTTCCCTTCTGTAATTCTCACAGCTTCTCACAGTTCTTCCTTGCCTTTGGAAAACTTTTTAAAGAATTTGAGCCTGAAAAGGATGTAATGTCTATATTCTAGGAGTGTTGGAGATACGAGAAAAGCTTATATATGAATTGTCAAGCGGAGATAGTAGGCACCAAGTAGATGCTCTCAATATTTACTATAAAATTAGATTCATAACAGATGAAATCCATTTGACTTTCCCCAGGAGCTTTTTGTTATGTCTTTGATTTTGTGGTCATTGTATCATGGTATACATGACACTGTGATTGTCAAGTTATGGTAAAGTTGGCAGATACCTTATTTTTTTACTACTTTATTTTACATTGATTGATTTTCCAATATTGAGTATTGAAGCCAGGGTCATCACACTAACATGTGAAACCTCAGAGTCCTCAGAACTTTGTACAATGTTTTTATTTGAGATGGTATCACTAAGTTGACTAGTCTGGGCTCAAATTTGTGATCCCTTTGCCTCAGCCTCCCAGAGCACTGGAATTATAGCTAGTTTGTTACAAAGGGAGCTTGATCAGATTTATAGGCATGTATAAATAAATCTTATAGCTCAAGAATTGTATTAGCCATAGAGACATCCTAAAATAATATTGATTAATAAATTTTTCGTAAAAGCTTATTGTCTGAAGTTAAACAATGAATGTTTATGGGGTTTATTTCTAAGTTCTGCATGCAATAGATTCTTCCTACTTGTTTGTTTGGAGTACTGTCCAGGGTCCACTCAGGTATTGATTTACCATTATGCACTGAGGACACTTTGTTATCAAGCTGTTCTTCTTCATTACGTGAGACAGCTACATTTACATAACTGAAAAAGAAGCTATCCAGAGGCTAGAAAATGAGTTCCAATCCCAACTAATTACACAAGTTCATACAAATTTGCACCCTTCTGTTAGCCATTTATTTGTCATTTGTACTAGGCTTAAAAATACCTAGCTTGGGATCCATTTAAATAATTGAATAAAAGAATCGACAAATTATTTTCTTTCCTTTTTTGTTTCAGTGTAACTATTACCAAATCCCACACAGCAAAACAGATTAGGTCAGATAATATTCTCTAAATTAAGGTTTTCTAATCTAGAAGTTCTTCTGTGTAGACCTGGGTGACATCTGCTTTTATCTCCCTTGAGTTTTATCCTGTCTCATACCAGAAGACTGTAATGCATCCATACGTAAAGAGTGACTATGTGAAATGCCTACTTCTGGTAAGAGTTTGTGTTTTCTTAGAAATGTTACCATCACTTGATCCATCATCATAGCTTTCTGATGGCCAGCACTGATCACAGTATTAGGTTTGGTTCTACAAGGGCTCCTACGGTTACCAAGTTTCCTTTTCACTTAAAGGATCCTTACACCTTCAAAAGGAATTCGGTTCACACAAAATATGCTATGATAGGATGTCAGTAGATTTTAATACTAAACAGACTACGTGTGAGTACAAAAGCCCTGTAAGTATTTATACAAAATAGCGAAATACAGTCCCTGAATGTACTGTGAAATCAAATTGTCTTTTTCTTTTGTTTGATTAAATAAATGATTCTAAGGACCCTTTACAAATAGGAAATAATTGCATACTTCTAGTCCTCTTCATAAAATAATTCTGAAAGGTTTTATATAAGTAATTGAAAATATGTTTGAAATATAAATGGCTATAGTCCTATGTGTTTGGGCCCTGTTTATAAACCTGAGCTCATCCACTGATCAAAGGAAGCTCACAGTGGGGGTGCCAGGGAAGGCATTTGAAAATTGGTCAAAAAGCAGCAAACTTGATGTTTACAAAAGAAATAAGCTTTTGCATAGATGCACCAGAGTTCATTTGATTCCAAGCCCTAAAATCCTACTTCAAATAAGGATTGTATTTATAGGGAGAACAGTCCTGGGACCTGGTCAGAGCACCCCGCCTCCCCCGTGGGGGCTGCTGTTAGCACCTCCGCAGCTGTTGCTGACCACCACCTTGCACGCCAGCTGCAGCCTAGCAAGGTCATCCCTCACTGAGGCGAGGCTGTGCTTGCTAAGATGGACAGAATCCTCCATAAAGATGGGAGTGAAGTGTCCATACATTTTCCCAAGAGCTTTTGTCTTTGCTTCTGCTTTTCTGCTGTTTTAATTTGTGCCACATAAATAGTAACTTAGTAGGATGGGCTAATTCAGTACTGCAGCTGCTTGTAAATCCAACCAATCGGTATGTAATCTTTAATAAACTAATTTATTTGCCAAGATGAGCCTGTTGGGTCATTCTTCAGTGTGTTAGTGCCACCCTTAATTTGAGGCAGGTGTTTCTTTTATATCTCCCTGGGAAATTAACAGAACAATATTAGTCGATGATCCCTTGACAGAATATCTCCGTTAAGCATTTACACATTTAATGGGTAGCATACAATCTTTCCAAAAAATAGTCCTGCCTCAGAGAAGCAAGAATAGAAATACACTTTTGATTTTTGTGGTGTCTATAACAAAGTGATTTTTGTGAGGATTGAGCCTAGGGACTTGAACATGCTAGGAAAGTACCTCATACACAGTAGGAAAGCACTATTCCTTGATGTATACCCCTGTCCCAACAAAATGAATTTGATAAGGGAATCAGAGTCACTGCATTAATGACATCATTTTACCTCTTAAACTCTCTCTTCTCTTATCATTTATTTTTTTAGATATCTATACTCTCAAAGTCTTTGTATGCTGCCAGTTTTTCATGATTGGTCAGTCATTCAAAAGTTACACAGAAACTTCTTCTGCTACACTTTAGAAAACCTGCATATCTAATCTGGCATGCATATATCTTTAACTCTGCTAATCTTGGACTTTGAAAGAATTAACTGGTCATGGAATATTGTTTTCTAATACCCGTTGTACCTTCTCGAGCCAGATATACAGCTAGATAGAGAAGCAATGTGGACTAACAAGGCCATAAAATCTGTTTGCTATAAAATTACTTTACTTCAAGTTAAAAAAGTTAAAACGGATGGATTTATACATAGTAGGAGTTTGCATAATTACATTGATTTCAGTTGAAATACCGAAGTGGGTAGTCCTAACAGGACTTTTTTATGATTCATGATATGTTTTCATGCAGGTGCAGGTTGGACTGGACAGAGGCACGAGCCTTCCGAGTTGCAGCTTTGCCTGATAGTAGAAAGCACAGCCAGTGTGATTCAGGGATCCTACCTGCAACAGTAGTATCCATTTCCCGTCCTGTACACACTGTGACCAGCAAGAAGGCAAACAGAGAACATAACATTATAAAAGTAGCCAGATGACCTTGTGAAAAATGTGAAACCATTTTCCAAATTTCAACTCCAATGAAGCATTAAATGCAGTTGCTCCAAGAGTGAAGTGACTGGCACCAGCATTTACAGGATTAACTCCTTCCTTCCTTTGCTTCCTCCCTCTCTTCCTCTTTCCCTTCCCTTCCCTTCCCTTCTCTCCCTCTCTTGCCTCTCCTCCCCTTTCCTTTCCTTTCTTTCCTTTTCTTTCTTTCTTGAGACAAAGTCCCACTATATAGCCCAGGCTGGCCTCAAACCCAGCAGTCCTCCTGCCTCAGCCAACTGAGTGCTGGTATTACAGCCGCTACACCTGGCTACACGGTTAGTTTCAGTGAAATATTGGATTTCAATAAATTGGAAGGGAATAGAAGGTGCAGTCTTGTTAAAATGACTGGCAAAACGGACTGCAACGTATTTACATAATATACACTGCATGAGCTGTATACACATTACACATACGTGTTCATTTTTCTTTTTGTTCTTCCCTACCTTCTTTAAAACAAAATGGCCCTTTCCTTTCCTCTCAGAGCACTCTCACTTCTTGGTGAAGCCTGAATATGCGCGCTGCCTTGTGAGTGTGGTCCCCAAGGGTTCGTGTGTTAGAAGCTCAGTAAAGCTTTAGGAGGCGCAGCTGAGATTGGGCCACTGAGGCTTATATCTTCTGAAGAGACTACGGTGATTCTCATGGGACCCTATTTATTCTCATAAGAGAAAATTGCTTTAAGAGACCTCCTCCTGTCCCGTTTCCTGTCTTGCCATGTGATCCCTCCCTCTCTCAGGCCCTCTCTCTGTGATACCATGTGCCGTTACCACAGGGTCTGAATGGATGGATATTCCTGACCTTGAACTTTTAACCTTCATATCTTTGAGCTAAACAAATCTATTTTCTTTAGAAGAATCTAAACTTCAAGTATTTATAAAAATGAAAAACTGACAAACACAATTTGTAACCTGAATTTATGGAATCCTTTGTTTTTGCTACCTCTGATCGTTTCCTGTGAAGTCACAATTTTATATCCTCCCACTTTTTTATTTTCAGACTCACTACTATTTGTGCCACTTTGGTCAAAATATCTGTCTTCCTTCTTTTTTCAGTTACATACATTCGCAGAAGTGACTTTTGGTTTACTTCTTTTCACCTTTAGGATCAGTGTTCTGTATGAACTATGATTTAGAGCATATCAATCTGGCACTGCATAGTTTGTATGACTACGCTGAAGGAACAAGACTGCGGGTACAGGTTAATAGAAGGGAAACGGTTCATGGTGGCAAATCTGAAAAGAGACTAGTACCAAAATGAAAGTTACACTTTTACACGGCTTTACTTCCGATGTAATTGTCAATAGTGTAAAAGTAAAAACAAAAGTGCAGAGTACCAATCTGCAGTAATTAATAACACCGGGATTTCATCAATAATTGTGGGAAGTAACAGTCAGTAAAGGGCATCAAAATGAGACAACGGTGCTTAGGGATAAACTTTGTCCTGAAAACACTATGACATAGTTTCTACTATATTATTTCTTTAGAAATTGCATTAATGCACAGACATGAACTATGGAAAAGTAAAATTAAAAACTGCAGTATTCATCTGCACTAATATGCAAATTTAAATCTTTTTTCTGTTTTTTTGTCTTTTTGAGACAGGGTCTCCCTATACAGTTCAGGCTGGCCTTGAGCTGACTTTGTAGCCCAGGCTGGCCTCGAGCTGACTTTGTAGCCCAGGCTGGCCTCGAGCTGACTTTGTAGCCCAGGCTGGCCTCAAACTCACAACAGTCCTTCTGCCTCAGCCTCCCAAGTGCTGGGATTACAGGCATATACCACAACGCCCGGTTTGAAATCTTAAAGATATATGCATTGTCCAATATTTTAAACAGTCAGAATTTATGGCATCAAGATTTGAAAAGTTTGTTTTAGACATTAATCCCTAAAGGTTCTGAATATTAATTTCTTACTCAGTTTTGGTTTCAATATCACTGAAATTTTTCTTTGTTAATTTAAACATTTCTTCAGTAGCAAATTCTACATGCTCCCACATGGGGTGAAATAAAGTTTATTTTGGTTTTCAACTATATGAAATTTTGTAAAGAACACTACTGTTTTTATTATAAACACTTTCACTTCTAATGTGCAATATGTTCAAAATATATTTTGCAAGATCTCTTAAGCGCTGGTATTATGTAGGCACAGCAGCTCTGCAAATGCTTTTGAGCATAGAACTCCCTTTTTGATGAGTCATATATTGGAGTTATTATAAATAAGAACAACTCGATGCCTCTGTAACATTACATGAATCACTTAATCTTCCTCAGGCTTAGGGTTACGCACAAAATGATAAACTCAAATAATGTCTAAGATCTATTTAACTCTTAAACACTATTTTTAAAAATTATATATCATGTTAAAAAATCTGACCCTCTCTTTTTTCATGTTTTTTCTTATTTTCTGTTTTATGGTATGTTTCTAAAGACTTTCTTTATCTACACGTAATGTAACAAATTGCCTCACGTTACTATTGATTATATGTACACAAAAGAAGCTCTTCAGTGTGTAGGGCATGTGTGTGTCCCTGTGTTTGTGTGTATTTCTGTTTGTGTGTGTGTTTGTGTTTGAAAGAGAGAGAGAGAAAGAGGGACAAGAGAGAGACAGAGAAAGAGACAGACAGAAAGACAGAGAAAGAATTTTATTTCCTTAGTTCTCTCTTTGTGCTCTGCTAGCCAGGAGGACGAGGCTAGTTTTGCTGTAACCCACGTTGCTCTTCCAAGGAAAGCTATAGTGACTGTGAAGGGGATTCACAACAATTTAGCAGTGACAACACATTCGAAGAGACCCCGTGGAAAGAGCTGTCAGGTCTCATGCAGGCTGGGCATTTTGATTAAAACTGTGCTGCTGCTGCTGCTGCTGCTGATTTCCAATCGGTTCAGTGTTTAGCGATCACTGAGGCCTCCAGCATGCCTTCCTGAGAGTGACGGCCAGCACACGGGATTACGTTCCTGTTTCTCCCTTGTATTCTCATACAGACTTATAGAATCCATGCAGACCAAAAACTAAGCTATGTGTGGCCTATTTTACAGAAATTTATGGGGAAAAAATTTTTGTGACAGGCTGATGGGTGGTAAATTTTCTGATGTGTTATTTTTTCCTGTTTAATTATCTTTCTGAAGATTTGTCATAGCACTGACCTATAATAAATATTATTATTGCTCTGTGTAGGTATCAGTCATTATAATGAACAACACTCAAAATTATTTTTTTACATTATAGAGCTTCCAAACATTTGGTCTTATTTGTTTGGATATTATACAATTTACTTCAGAGATTATAAATGAAAATACTTAACTTTCTCTAATTATTCAAATATTGTTTCATTTCACTTTAGATAAAGTGAATTTTTTAAATGAAATAAATTAAAAGGAGCTTAAAATTACATGTAAATCTACTTCAGCAGGAGATTTTTCTGGAGCTTTTTCCTTTTTGAGTTGCCATTGCTTACAAAAACATTTCCAGTAAATGACTGCGGTGGGAAGGCAGGGTGGGGCACGCTTGGTGCGGAAGGAAGCCTGACAGACCCCGGAGCGCACGGGCCAGACAGTTCTCAGGGTGTCGTCTGTGGACTTGCTGTGGGAACCCACGCTGTGCGGAGTGAGTAAAAGGACAAGACACCGTTAAGCATTCTCTGCCCGGGCTCTTCACGGTAGCCTGCCTGTGCCCGCGGGGTTTACATTTTCATTTTTATTTTCATCTCTTTTACGTGGCCCCAGTTCATTCTGGAGAGCCAGCCCCCCCCATTATCCTTCACTTTTAATTTTTCCTTCCTGAAAGAAATGTGAGCCTTGGTTACCGTTTTTGCTTATTTTGTTCACTTCTTTCAGATGGAAAGAACCTGGAAACCATCTCTAGAAGGTGCCCACACCTCAAAACCCAGTAACTGTAGGGCTTCAAAATTATGTTTTATAATGGATAATTCATTTTAATTATCACTATCCTATTGATACAGATTTATAAGTACTCCTCACATTCAATGTCGGTTGAACTGTTTTCAGAAAAAACTGCATTTGTACATGGAAACAAGAGAGATTCTTAGAAACAATAATTAGAAAAGTCTCTGGCAGCACAGCAGCAGACTTATTGGGAACGTATCGTGGGGAATTACATCTCTAATACAACTGTAGTGTGACACAGAGTTTGACTGAAAACCTTAATTTTCCATTTCGGTTTTCATACAAAAGTTTTGCCTTGGTAATCTTCACTCCTAAAGACATGCTGGAGAGCCATCATACTTGGCTTTCTTCCCTTCAAAGCTAAAGAGCTTTGTCAAAAAGTGGAATTGTTTTCTCTGTCTGAATCTCCTCACCCCCCCTTTAATATAGTTATATAAATATAACTACTTATAATGTAGACATTTATAGAAGTAGATAGAAATTAATATATAGCCAGAGAGCAAATGGACCCTCAAGGCAATCAGCACACAAAATTAAACACAACAGAATTACGACTGGACACAATGGTCAGTCCTCTGTGCCACCCTTAGGGATATACAATAACTTTATATTACACTGGATTAGCACCACCTGTTCCAGTAAATCCAGATAGGTAACAAATGTCCCGGTGGGTGGTCAGAACATGTGGACCCATCTCTTCCCAAAAATGTTTTTGTTTTTCAATGTACCCTTGCCACATGAGTCATTTCTCTACTGGATCAATATTAGCTAGCTACACTTGTAATCCTATAGGTTGACTGTAGTTTGAGCCACACTGTGGCTGTGCTGCATAAATTACCCCAGATAAAGGACCTCAGTGGCTACCCACTGGAGACCCCTCCAAGAGCTAGTTCTCTTCTCTTTATGTACAGTAAGACTTTTCTAACTTCTGCCTTTCATTTGCAACTTCATTGCTGCATGATTGGAGATCACAAACTTGGCTCACTTGATTCTAAAAGGTTGGCAGTTATATTTTTCTTATATCACCTCAACAAGTGTTCTTCTGATAAAATGTAAATTAACTGTTATCGTAAGAACTCAGTGCCTCTCAGCAAGTTAAAGTAAGAAAAATTTCAGTAATTAATTCAAGCTATATGTGTGATACACTGAAGGCTCTGAAGAGCTGCTGCATTTTTAAACCTCTTCAGTAACAGTAGTCAGATTATACACAGCATGATGCACTATGAAATGTCTAATCCTGAAGCATGAGTTATATATCAGATTCATAAGCACAGTACTGGAGCACACTGAATTAAAGAAATAATATATGATTACCACAGCTAAAATAAATTATTTACATGCCTCTTGCAATACCTGATTCTATCCAAATTTTAGAAAAATTGTTACATTCTTAATTGTGGTTTGATAAAGTGAGGATCTGGGAGGGAGGGACATTCCATATCTCTTGAGATGTGGTTAATCTGAAAGAAGTACAAGGTGGTCTGTTGTTTCATTTGGTACTAAATTGTGTTCTGAAAACAGAACAAGGTATTTCAATATTTGTAAAGCAATGGCTGGTCCTACAGATATTTGTAAAGTTTTGAACTAATTGTGTTCAAATTTGACAGACCATTTAAAATATTAATAATTAAGATTACTCAAGTGATTTTAACTATTTTTAGCCAATTACCATATTTGTGAATGTCATTGGAACCAAATTATATTATATTAATTTTATTATGCAAATGAGAAAAAATCAAAGTGAGCCAAATACATGAATCCTACTTTAATTTCCAGTGAGGAGCATAAGGCATAATGTCATAAAGTTGCAAAGTGTTCATACAAATGCAGAAATGTAATAGTGCACTGAATTATCTCAGATTTGTGCGATAGTCATTTAATGTAATATTTGTGTTGTTTAGAATCATTGCTCTGTGTAAAATCACCCAATAAATGTGTGATTGGGAAAAAAGGAATGAGGGATATAATATGAAAAACACTTTATTAGCAAAATGTAAAAAGTACAGGAGCATAACAAAAGTAGCAGAAGTTTAATTTTTGTGTATTTATGTATTTTTTGGTTTTTGAGGCAGGGTCTGATGTAGCTCAGGCTGGTTTTGAATTCATAATGAGTCCAGTCTGGCCTCAAACTCTCAGGGATCCTCTTGCCTCACCTGGGATTACAGATGTGTGTTATTACATTTGGCTAATAGCTGCAATTATATACATTAAAAATGGCTGTGAAACATATAAACACTATAATAATTATGTTTTTTAACCTTGACAATTTTCTGCGGAATTGGATAGTAAGTAATGGAAGAAGGATATTAAGTAATGGAATCTGAAATAGGTTGTGAGTTGATCACTGTTTCATCTGAGGCGAAAAATCTCAGTAACACAATTTAAAGGAGAAATCATCTTGCTTTATGGTTTCAGAGGGTTTAGTTCAAAGTAAACTAGCATGGTAGAGGAACACAGCAGAGAAAACTCAATCCATGGCAGTCAGGGAGCAGAGAGGCAAGGGAAGAGCCAGGGACACGAACACACCTCCTGGGTTACACAGTCCGTGACCCACCTCTTACGACTATGTCCCACCCCTTAACAACACACTCAGCTCCAAATTCATTAAAGGGTTAATGCATGGAATGAATACTGTGCCCCCATCATCCAATCATCTTCCAAAGGCCTTAATTCTGAGCACATGAGATTCTGGAGGCATTTTAGTCTGGAACAATAACAAGTTCTAAAACTCCACTTCAGATGTGCAGTTCACAAAGCACGAAGAAGACTGAGAAGGCTCAGTGATGTCCCAGGTGTGCGCAGTTTCTGTGTTGTGCTCATTTACTCAGCTACAGTTTTCTGAATGCCGATAGTGTTTCCCAGGGAGGATACAACCCCTTGCCAGCACAGAACTACTGTTTTGTTTCAATCATTCCCTAGTATATCATTTACCTTGGGAAAAATCTACATTAAAAAATAACATTCTAGTAGAACTAGCTGTGTGCATATAAGCACATGTTGACTGGGCATCCACATATCATTCATAGTTTGACGTGCAGGTAATTTTACCAAAGCACATCATCTATTTCACCATATTTGAATCATTAATTTGATATTTTTTTAAATTCTATTTTTTTATAGTTTAAATTTATATTGAATTTCTATTTGGCTGCACAAGACCTAAGTGCAAGGAGTTTTAACGCTGAGATAATGTCTACATGTCAATAAAACTCTAATTCAGTGTTAGTTCGCACTGAAACTCCAAGAGAATTTTGCACTGTAAGAGTCTCAGTTTCATTTATAGAATACAATGTTATAAACAGCTTTTGTCTTATACCTTCATTTCTCTCTTCCTAGCAGCCACATTATGTACTGAGAAATCTTACTATATACCCGGTAGTGTATCTCATTGTCATGTAAATTCTCATGCTAAGATGATCATAATCTTATGTATTTGAATAATGATACTAAAAATCTTGCTCTCCATCTTCCACTTTTCTGTTTTCACTCTCAATCCATCCATAACTACTTCAAAGGAAAAAGAAATAAATAAAAAATAGAACAGTGTGAGAGGATGTCATTCACTGACTTGATTTATTTATTTCAGTTTTTCAGTACCAGGGTATTGGGGACTGAACACAGGATCTTAGCAATGAAGTGAATTCTTAGCCCTTCTAATTTTTTTGTGTTTTATTTTGACACAAAGTCCCACTGAGTCATTGAGTTGCATAGGCCAGGCTCAAACATATTTTTCCTGCCTCAGCCTCTCAGAGTGCTGGAATTATAGATCTGTGGAACCCCTTTCAGCTGGCATTGACTATATTTAAATTTAAAATTTCTAAAAACTGGAAATTGTGGTTTTAATATCCCTTTTATAAGTTTTAGACTAAAATTAATGTATTTTATAAGAAAAGCTCCAGAATTTCTCAAAAGTGTGTTATTTAAGGTAAAATTATTGACAAAGGCACAGTGTATACATCATGTATTTAACTTCAAACAGTTCATACAGGTACCAAGTCCACAAGCTGTTTTATTTAAGGATGAATACCCAGCTTTTCTATTTTGTTTACAGAAGATCTGAAAACTAACAGATGCCAGCTAATTTTAGACAGTGAAAGTGTCTTACTGCCATTATTTAGTATTTCAGGTGGAAAGTAATTCTCTGTTTTGAGTTGTTTGCTTTGTTTTATTTCCTCACAGCATTCTTCTATGAGGACATGCACTTTTTAAATAAATATATATTAACTATCGTACAGTAAACAGTCCAAAATTGTTGAGTTGAAGACAATTTTCCAAAGAAAATAATGTGTTATATTATTTTCTGCTAAGAAGTGTTCAAGTAGATATCTTTGACCATCATTTCTATATGATTTATTTAAACAGTTTTAACAAGTCAAGCTCACACTTCAGCATGAGCACAGCAGTTCGCTCACATACAGCATTCTTATTTTTACTACTCGGTGTTTCTGAAAGTTAAAGATTGCAAAGCGCTCTCTCTCTTTCCTCCACCATTACCTCTCTCTCGTTGTTCATGTTTTTCTCTTAGCTGCTTTCTCACAGTATACAGCTCAAATATATATACACATATACATCTATATAATTTTCATTTGTATTTAACAGAAAAATATATATTCAGTTATATGGATGATATATGCATTATATAACACTACACTGTAATTTTCTTTAATTAGAATGTGCTATGAATTTTATTAATTTTTTTAGGTTTAGATAGATACATTACAAAGATACTACATTATAACTATTTCAGAGTAAATGTACACTTACCAAATTCCAAATAATTAGTCTAGGAAGGAGGATAATTAGGAAAAGGTTTTACTTGAAACACAAAGAGCAGAATGTTAGATAAACAGAAGTGAAATAGCAGAGAAAGAAGAGAATCATTTGTAGACAGAAGAGTATCACGATAGCCTTCAAGTGGTGAATGTTGTCATAAGAGTTTAAAGAAATTCATGATAGCTGGAGCACAATAGCGAGTTTTCAGATCACTGGTATCAATTAATGCTGAAGAGAGAAAAGTGTGTAAAATAAAGCAAGGTTTTAAAGGCAACAGGAGAAATTTGATCTTTATGTTGAAGAAAGGGAAGGCTACCAAAAATCTTTGATGTTGGTAGAAATACCCAGATATATTTATAAACTATCACAGGATCAAAAATGTTTGGGATGACAGAATGTGGGGATAATGCTTAGCCAGCTATCTATCAGGAGACCATGACCAGTCTGTCCATGATGGATTCCTGTAGAATTGCACTGAGAGGACATTGTGGGGCTGGGTGTGGTGCTCAGTGGTGGAACGCTTGCCTATGATCCATGAGGTCCAAAGCTTGATTCCAGTCACCACAGGCATAAAAAGAATAAAGGATAGTAGACTTGGAATGATGAATTTGTTGTAGAGATGATGACTCTCTAGAGATCATCCAGGCCTTTGGCCTCAGAGTGATCCTGAATCCTTGGTCTCTTATCTTCTGAGGGATCCAACATCTTGGGTCAAGCTCTTCAGCATACAGAGACCACTGTGGATTATCTTGCATCTGACCCTGTAAGCCTATCAAGTACACCTCCTTTAGAGTACTCATATGATATGATATGACATTATGTTATATTTAGTATTCACTTTTCCTATCCTGGGACAAAGTGCCTCACATCTTCATCTTAAGGAGAAGAAGTTTATTGTAGCTTATGTTTCAAGATTTGGTCGCTGGTTGGTTAGTGTCAAGGACAAAATAGCAAAGTGAAAAGGCATGGCAGAGAGATGTTCAGTCCCTGGCAGCCAGGAAGAAGAGAGAGAGGGAGAAAGGGAGATCCAGGTCATGTGTCCAGTGAGTCACTTCCTACTGGGCCAACTCCTAACAGCATATTTAGCCAGGAACTCACCCATGAGTTATCTCAAGGACGAGGGTCAGGCCCCATAGTTCAATCAACTTTCAAAGGTTACACTTTTAAACTCGTCTGTCTGTCTGTCTGTCTGTCTGTCTATCTATCTATCATCTATCTCCAGGGCAGAAGACTTAAGACACAGCCTTCACACTGAGCTATAACCCCAGCCCTTTATTATTATTTTTTTATTTGGCCACAGGGTATGCTAAAATTTCCCAGAATTATCTTGAAGTTATAATTCTTCTTTAGCCTCCCAGAGTACTGGCACAACAGGAATGATCACCATGCCTGGATGACAAAAGAATATTTTGAATGAGAATGGGAATATGAAAAATGTGAGCATTTGAGAAAGGATAAAAATGCTTCAGTCAGGTAAGTTATGAAAACTTCGATTTCTATATTAAGATATTTAGGTAATATTTATATTCTCTGCTTATAACAAAAGACCTTAAATTTGGAAAACTAGGGAACTTTTCATTACATGACTTTCTTAGGCATATTTCCAACCGATAAGTTCCAAAATTATATTACACTTAATAAGAGTTGAGGTAATTAGTTTAACAGTTAAGAAACACTAGATCTAAAAGACAAATCACAAAAAAATTTATGAAAACAAGTCTATATTGAGAACATGTATTCTCAGAGACACGCCTTGGCCCAGATTGTGACCACAGTTTGGGTTGAACAGATGGAGATCTCCAAAGTGCAGCGAGCACACCTCAGATACCCATAGGTCTTAGAACTGGGTGGAGAAAGTTATGATTGGCTCGATTCCAAATTATAGATTTGGAAAGAAACTACTCATTCAAGATTACACGAATGTTTTCTTTCACCTTCTATTATTCTGATTTTATTATTTCCTATTATTTTTGTAACTCTTTCATTGAGTTTTTGGGGGCCTGTGGGTTTTATCAGTTCATAGTTTTAGCATGCCCAACAGTACCTATATATCACAATTTTTCTTGATATATACCAAGTAAAACAATATAAAACAGCTAACAAATCCCCCAATGATTTTCTATACCCAAGACACAGTGCATGTGCACATGGGGGAAGGCAAAGAGGGGGGTTCCTGAGATGAGGGCACACGTCTCAGACAGGAGGAAACAGACTGAGACCAGGATTAAGCTTTTATCAAATGTTCCAGCGAGACCTAACTGGGCACCAGTACAAACATCTTAACTCCTTCTGAGGGGGTGACTCCAGTGAATAACCTCCCTCAAGATCTCCACGCTTAAAACACCCATCAGCTTGCCACTTACCACTTGATGGACCAAGCTAGACACCACACAGACCACTGGGTGAACAAATGCACACTTTATCTAAGCCATAGAAGTTACATTCATCACTTTGGTTTATACTTATTTTTTCACAATGGAACTATTTTAAGTCATTTTGTTGAGGAAACATCTAGATCAAGTTGTAACATGATTGTCCACTTTGGTTTACATTTAGCAAGAACTCTATTTTTCCAACATGTTTTCTCCATTTAAATTCTTTCTATATAGTTCATTTTTCATTATATTTTTTTGTGACAAAACAATTATTTTTTCCAATCATTATTCAAAGCTTTGGGTAATGTTATAATTGTAAAGCATGCCACGTTGAAATAATAAAAATTAAGATTATGTCCTATTTTTGAATTGCGTGTTTTTCCTGTACTAATGGGGTTGCCCAGTCTTTACATGACAATAATAAGTATCACTGTGCTCATCTCTTGTCCTAAACTTATCGAAAAGCTGTTTCACATATCATCATTTCCAAGGTGAAAGCTACTTTTGATTTACATTGATTTTGAGTTTTTATTTTTTAAGGAAGTTTCACATTTTGAAAGTTTCTTTCTCAAACTAAGAATGATGTTAAGTTTTTAAAAAATAATATTGCAGTGACTTTATTTTTCCTTCTTTGCATTAGTATGGCAAATACTTTGATTTTCATTTTTGCTAGCTTTTATGTGTGTCATTGTTTGAAATACATTTTAAGCTATTTACTTTCTATGCATGGGAATAGTTCAAAAAGTAACTCATTTATATTATCTTTGAATTTTAAAAAGTATTTAGAGTTAGAGATTCTGAACCAATGGTTTTATGAGGTGGCGTGGAGAAATTTATAGAAGCATGCTAACAATTTCACATATTGCCCAGCTTAGATGATTATTTCAATTTTTGCCTATATTAATAACACTTTTAATGTGTTACAAATATTATATTTAATGAATTTTAGATCAATTTACATAAAGTTAAAAAAATTACTGCAACAATTCTATGGATGTCTTCTGGTTTGTGGTCATGCCAACACTCTTAACAGGGAATTTGAAGTTTCATTTTTACTGTGATTTGTGCTTATTTTTGCCTTCCCTCTTTTTTTGGTATCTCTTTTAATTGTGAATCTCTTTCATACAGTTTTATTAGTTTTATACTCTGGCTGTAAAAACTTTATACCAACTTAACATACTTAAAAATGTATTCTATTACAATTTGGTAGGACAACAGTCTGACATGGGTCTCAATTGATTAAAGTTGAATTGAGCACAATACGGTGACCTTTTAAAGAGTTGTAACAGTGGAATCCATTTTGTTACTTTCTAGTTTCTCTAGAACTTTCACAACCTTTCTCCATTTTTAAAGTCAGAAACTCTCTGACCTTTATTCCACTGATATATTTCCTTCTGATCACAGCTACAAATGTTCTTAACTTTTAAAGAGTCAGTCGTGTAATAATGTCTGTGGAATCTCTTTTATCATCTAAGGTAATGTTATTAGGGTAAAGAATAACCAGATGCATTTATTTGGTTTTCTTCTATCTACTATAACTATTTTGTTTTTTTCTCTTTCAAATTACAAAATTTATATTTTACTAGATTTTTAAAGTATCAATAAAATTCTGTTTATTAATAATTCTTGGCCTCTATTCATTGAGTTTAAAGTATTAAGAATATTATTCACTTGGAAATTTTGCTAATATTTTTTAACTTCTACTGGTGTCCAAATCTAGACATGGAATTTTAAGATTGAAATTAGGAAAAATCAGCTAGCTGTCTTGAACCTCGCATTTTAGAGTGAGCAAAAAACACACAGATAAGAGACATCATGCCGAGAGATGGTAAATGTTGTAAAGAATTCTACTGTGGGAAAGAAGATTGAGACAGTTGCAGAGGGTAAGGTCTAATTTATTCATTTATTTATTTTTTACTTAAATGAGAGAGGTGATTCTCAAATAAGGGAGGTGATTCTCCTGGGTAGAGGGAGCTACCGGGACTAAGAAGTTAAAGTTGAAACATGAGTGAAGTGTGAAACAGAAAACCCTAAAGGAGACAACGGCATGAGGAAGGGTGACGAGAGCTGTAGCATAACGGGAGGGAGAACTGAAGGTAGACCTGGGGGGCAGCGCACAGACCTGTGGGCCTCGGTCCTAGCCCCTTGTAAGTGCTGTATTTTGTCTTATTCTGAGTAAATGCTAATCCTTAGGAGGGTTTTGAGCACAAAGATACTATGATTTATGCTTTAGAAAATTTGTACTGACTGTTGCACTGAAAATACCCTATAGTGGAACCCAAACATAACTAAAGATACTAGAATACAGATTACAGCATTCATCTGAATTAATATTATATGATGGCATTAGTTAGGCAGGCAGGAGAGAGTGGTCAGATTCTGAGCCTATAGGGTTGGCTGAAGGATCTGGTATATATTTGAAAGGTGAGAATTCAATTGATTTATGACTTCAAGGGGATTGTGAAAGAACCAGGTTTAGAGAAGAAAGGTGGTAAAAAAAAATAATGGCTTGAATTTACAACCTTGGGAACATTTGAAAAACTTCTTACAAAGCAGAATTTGAGAGTGATAGCTGAGTAGGTAAGCCTGCACTTTAGGTCTTTAGATTGAACTGCAAATAGAAATTTCCAAGGCCTTGGAATATTACTAAACTAGTAGAATG
Organism: Dinomys branickii; assembly: GCA_004027595.1. Lineage (NCBI taxonomy): Eukaryota > Metazoa > Chordata > Mammalia > Rodentia > Dinomyidae > Dinomys > Dinomys branickii. The sequence goes on along the minus strand of PVLD010020867.1, from coordinate 667 downwards.
GATTTTATAGAAAGGCTCAAGGAATGAGTCCTGCTATCTCTTAAAAATTTTAGAATTCATCTCTTGTCAAAAAGAAAAAAGGGACTAGATCACACTGGAAGAGAAGAAAAACAAGGGGAAAAAGAAACGTATATTGCAAGTCAAGAGAGAAATTTCAACAAGAAAAAGTATCTGCTCTAAGTACCTCTGTGAGGTTGTAGCAGAACGTTACTCCCCAGCCAGGACATTTCAGTTTGTCGGTGGTCCGGGTAATAATGATTCCAATCAGTGACTGTCTACATGAAGAAATCTGCTTTCAAATTCTGGGTGTCATTTCAATGTTTCTGTTTGCTGTTGCAAGGTGAAATATGGTAATATTTTAGAATTTATCATAAGTTTATTAACATATGGTCCTTGGCAGCCTTAAAAATCCTGTTTATGAGAAATAGTATCAACAAATCTTGGCTAAGATGAATTCAAAAGCAGTAGAATGAGAGGAACTGATGACTTGCATGTAGAATATAGACCCTAAAGGAATTTCTAGTGACTAAAACATAGCCTATGGGAGAAAGGCAATATTCAATGTGGACTACATGAGGTTTTATTTTTATAATTAGCATGATGATGCAGTTTCATAAGGTGAGATGGTAGCATTATTGAATCATTTAAAGCAGGTGTTTTATTGTTT
>PVLD010020866.1:0-32875 GCA_004027595.1 Dinomys branickii | reverse complement strand
AGTCTCCCTTCATACCTCCTGATTTATATTCCCACCTCCAGGTTCCTACACTAATGATACAATACGCTGTTTGCACCTGCACATCTGATTTACCTCACTTATGAGTAGGATCTCTAACCGTGACCATTTGCCTATAAAAGCCTCCAGCTTGTCCTTCTTTATAGCTGAATAATATTCCATTGTGTAAAAATGCCAGTTTTTTAATCCATTCCTTTGTGGATGGACATTTGGGTTGCTTCCACAATTTAGCGATTACAAATTGTGCTCCTATAAATATGGGTGCACATACATCACAGTGATACGACATTTTCGGATCTTCTAGGAAAATACCCAGAAGGGGGGTAGCTGGGTTGGCTAGGATCTCTAGAGCTAGTTTGTTGAGGAATCTCCAAACTGATCTCCACAGTGGTTTCACCAGCATTCCCACTAGCAGTGCAGAAGAGCTCCTATTTCTCCACAGCCTCCTCAACATTTGTTATTGGATGATTTCTTGAGGCTGGCCAATCTCCCTGGGGTGAGATGAAATCTCAATGTTGTTTTCATTTGCATTTCTCGAATGACTAAAGATGTAGAACATTTTCTCATGTATTTATTTGCCATTTGTATTTCTTTATCTGAGAAGTGTGTATTCATCTCAGATGCCCATTTCTGGATTGGGTCTTTGAATTTGGACAGGTTCATATTTTTTAATTCTTTGTATGTTCTAGGTAGAAGGCCTTTGCCTGAGGAACAGACAGTTAGGATTTTTACCCAATCTGTGGGTTTTCTTTTTCTTTAGATGTGCAAAAACTTTTCAGTAAAATGAGGTCCCAGTTATTGATTCTTTGAAGTGTTTCCCTTGAAGTTTGATTTTTGTTCATGAACTCTCTGCCTACTCCTATGTCTTCAAGGTTTTCACCTACTTTCTCTACCAATGGGTTTAGTGTTTCTGTTTTAATATTGAGATCTGTGATCCACTTTGACTTGAGTTTGGTGCATTGTGAAAAAGTTGGGTCTATTTTCAGTCTTCGGGAAGTGGCAAGCCAATTTCTCCAGCACCATTTATTGAAGAGGCCATCTTTCTTCCAGTGAGGTTGTTTGGCCCCTTTGTCAAATATTAGGTGGATGAGTGTATTTGTGGTTGTTGCTGTATCTTACAGTCTGTTCCATTGATCCTCAGGTCTGTTTTTGAGCCAGTACCAGATTGATTTTATTACAGTAGCTTTGTAGTGTAATTTCAGGTCAGGGATTGTGATTCCACCTGACTTGTTCTTGTGGCCCAGAATTGCTTTTGCTCTTCTGGGTCTCTTCTGGCTCCAGATGAATTTAAGGCATGCTTTCTCTAGATCTGTGAGGTATGCTGATGGTTGTTTAATGGGAATTGCATTGAATCTGCACAACAATTTTGGTAATATGGCCATTTTCACATTGTTGGTTCTTTTCTGAGTTTTCATTGAATAGGTCTTTTACCCCTTTTGTTAGATTGATTCTTAAATATTTTCAATTTCTTGGATGCTATTGCAAAAGGTATGGTTTCCTTAATTTCTCTCTTAGTCTGTTTGTTGTTTGTGTATAGGAATACTATTGATTTTTGGGTGTTGACTTTGTATCCAGCTACTCTGCTGAATTTGTCTATTAATTGAAGGAGTCTTCTTGTGGAGTTTTTGGGGTCTTCCATGTAAAGTATCATGTCATCTGCAAATAGTGATAGTTTCACTTCTTCCTTTCCTATCCGTATTCCTTTCATTTCACTCTCTTGTCTAATTGCTCTGGCTAATGCTTGTAGAACTACGTTGATTAGTAGTGGTGACAGTGGACATCCTTGTCTTCTTCCTGTCTTTTGAGTGAAAGCTTTCAGTTTTTGTCCATTTAGTATGATGGTGGCTGTTGGTTTGTCATAGATGGCTTTGATTAGATTGAGGTAGAGGCCATCTATTCCTATGTTTTCTAGAGTTTTTAACATGAATGCATGTTGGACTTAATCGAAAGCTTTTTCTGCATATATTTTAGATATTAGTCTTTTGTCTGAGGAGTAGCTGAAAAACAAATTCCCCACCCTGTAGGTTGTCTTTTCACTCTATTAGTGATTTCCTTTTCTTTGAAGAAGCTTTTTAATTTGACGTGATCCTGTTTGTTAATTCTTGGTATTATTTCTTGTGCAACCAAGGTTTTGTTCAGAAAGTCTTTGTCCACATCCATGTCTTCAAGAGTTTTACCTATTTCATCTTCTAGCAGGTTAAGTGTTTCTGTCCTATTGTTCACATCTTTGATCCATTTTTATTTTAGTTTAGTGCTTGATGAAAGATATGAACCTTTGGAATGTGAATAGGCAATTTTCACAGCATCATTTAGTACAGAAGCTATCTTTCCTCTAGTGAAGGCATTTGGCCCTTTTGTCAAAGAAAGCATGGCTGAGTGTGGCTGGAGTTGTTTCTCTATCTACAAGTCTCATCCATGAGTCTGGTTGTTGTTTATTTGGTTGATTGGTTGTTTGGTTGGTGGTTAGTTTTTGGTATGGATGTGTATCTTTGAGATTAAAGGACTTAGTCTCTCTTCTAGAAGATGGATATCAGAAAATAAAAATCACATTTAGTGAGCTCATAGTAATCTGGAAATTGACTATGAAATGTTTCAGAAGAGAGATAAAGCCAGTAAACACTTGGATTTATAAACTTATCATGGAATAAAGTAATGTATCTGTGGGTAAAAAATGCAAAATAGTTTGAGCATTTATACAGAAATATACTACATTAGGCATAATTTTTCTGAAGTCATTTCTTTTATGCATATTATTTGCATAGTTAACCTATAACTGAGAGTAAATATTCAGCAAATAACTTTGGGTAGGAAAAGGAGGCTAGGGAAGGAGAGAGAGAGAGAGAGAGAGAGAGAGAGAGAGAGAGAGAGAGAGAGAGAGAGAAAGAGAGAAAGAGAGAGAGAGAGAGAATTAAGGCAGAAGCCACAGCTGATCATCATGCCAGAACCTTCTTTGTGACTTCTGGACCCCAAATCATCCCTGATTCTTTTCTGCAATTTCTCCTCACCTTACACCAGCATGAGCAATATCGAATTAATCTTGTGGTGACTGGGGACATAGCTCAGTGGCACAGCAACTGCCTGGCAGTGCAAGGTCCTGAGTTTGATTCCCAGTATCAAAAAGAAAATTAATTTTGCATCTTCCTCTACTTCTATCTCTTTTTCTTTGTATTAAGCACTCCAGGATGGAAGATTTAGTAAAGAATAAACCCTTAAGTATTTATGGAAAGGTCTAAACTAGCATCTACTTATAGGTTTACAAGAGTCTTACTCTGAACATAAGGGTGAAAACTGAATTACCAAATCATTTAGCCTGAGCATACACTGAATGGAAGCAGAGTTCTTTTTGAATCAAACAATCACATGAACTTAAGAGACTTTTTTATATCATCAAGTCATAATTCCTAATCAAAAGAAGATAAATTTCTTTTGTGAGTACAATTCCAAAACAAAATCCAGGGCTGGGGTATAGCTTAGTGGAATAAACACCTGCCTAGCAGGCGCAGGGTCCTGAGTTCAATCCCCAGTACCACAAAAAAAAAAAAAAAAAAAAATCCAATTGCATGACACATGGTAGTTGGTGACTCTATTGACATACTGGTGTCCTTTCCATAAAGTGGAACTCTTTTCCAGCAAAACAGAACTTCCAAGCTAAAAGTCACATTCTGTTTACCAAAGACAAACTGACTTTCATGGTCAAGACAGAGATGACCTACTCAAGAAAACCCGAATCCTCAGAGGGATTACATGCACACTTGGGTGTTGAAATCTTTGAGTCCTATGCTGCTACATATGGTTGCTACATGATTTAGGCATTACATATGGCTGTTACCCAGACAGCATTTGAATCTCTCATCACTATATTTTCATGTCCCTATTTAGCAACGTTGAATAAGGAACCCAACACTTTCTAGGATAGGAACCACTAGGATGTGTGAAGGAGACCTGAGTTCAATAGTTTGCCACTGCTTTGCTTGAATTAAAACTTTTTCCAAAGAAAATAAGAGAGCTTATTGTTCTTTTCCTTTCTTAAACATCTTATTATGGCTGCAGGGTTGATGCTCTAGTGACCTACAAAAAGCTCTTCTCAAAGTGGGTGGCATGAACCCACAGTAATATTAGTGTGTGTCAGATTCACCTGAACACTATTGTAAGCCATACATTTTATATATCTATGTGGTTTTCACTCCGTACATGTACCTGACAATCTGATTCTCACGTAACTACTATAATAACAGTTTCTTTCCAAAAGTATAAATAGAAGTTCTACATAAAGCATATGTTTTGCCTTGAATCACAAAACTAGAAAATTCTCAATCCAGGTTTGAACCTGGCTCTACTTGACAAATGAATCTCTTGTTCCTTTCTACTCAATCGTACTATGTTTGACATGCAAAGAAATATATCCTCATGAACTCTGAAGACTACTTCAATTTTATACTAGCTCAGCACAAGATAGAAGTCCATCATCAAAAGTTATGATGAGGAATGTATTAAATTTTCCTGATATCAGAGACAATGCATTAAGTGAAATTTTCAAGGTGACTTGCTATCATGTGTAGTAAATTTAATCTCATTCATTCATTCAGTATACATTCAATACTACTAAATGCCAAGCACAGTTCTGGACTTGGGGGATGGATCTCCCACAAAGCAGACTTTGTCCCTCTACATGGGGCTTGCCTTCTGCTGGAGGTACATGAGGTACATGGGAGCATGTCTGAGTGTTGCCCATACATATGAAAGAAGTGTCTTGGGAAAGTTTAACAGTAGGGGGGAAGCGGAAGGGAAGGTAGATAAAATGTTACTGTGAAGCAAGGCAAATTAGGAATTCATTAACCACTGTTGACTTTTATGTGAGTTGCTAAACATAGATTTCAAACTGAAAAGAAAAAAGTGAAAGAGAAACATGTTATTCATTGCCTCTCATAGTTTTCCTTTATTTTGGAAAATTTAAGGCTCACATTTGCTTTCCTTAAAAATATGAATGCCATTAGCTTCAATAATGTAAGTACAAAAGTCATCACTATTTCAGTCTCACTGATTTGTTAACACCAGACCGGCGTAAGTCCAAATTCAACCTTTATATCCCAATATAGCCCTAGTCATTTGTGGGATTTCAGAAATGTTTTCTCACCAGAATACAAGTATTATTTTATTCTTTTCAGTTAAAATCATACTCTTCTATTGGTCTGCCACCTTCCTGAGTATGGAGCTATCTTTGAAAAGGTACCATTTTTATCAATGGGAACTTGATACCAACTGCCTGTGACAGGTGGGGACAAAACTCTCATCAATCTGGTTATTTTATTTCTCTTTTCGTTTTCCTAAGCATCCATGTACATATCTCCTTCTGCTAAAACCAGTCCCCTAACAACTTTCCCACCATATTCCCCTTATTTAAAAATTCTAAACCCTTATACATGCCAGATCATGAAAACAGACACATGAAGCCAGTCTGTTATGGTTTGTACATTGTTTCAACTTGGGAAGACCAGAGGTTTGGCTGAGCGATTCAGCAGGAAGCCAGGGTGCTTACTTTGTACACATCCTGAGGCTGTGGAAGAGGAGGGCATGGAGACTCTGTGAGAGCTACACGCCCCCTGGGTGGGGGCAGGCTGTTTACAGTGTAAGGGAAGGAAGGAGGCTGCTGTGCTGCCATTCCTCTCTTGCTCTTGTGGTTTGTGCTGTGCTCTGCCGCCATGAATGTTTGCCCTCTGCCACGTGCAACTCTGCCTCAGAACCAGCCAAGTATGGACTGGTAAGCTAAATAAACCTTTCCTTCCTTCATTTTGGGCGTTGGGTATTTTGTCTCAGCAATGAGAAGAAGGTAACCAAGACACTGTCTTACACACTCGATGTCCTAAATAAACTCTAATTTTCCACAATATTAGGAATGCTACTGAATTTTTCTAGTTCTCAAGTTTTTGATCTTTAAAATATTAGCTTTTAAATTTTTAGGACTTTTTCCTTACTTTTAACATAGTCTTAATGACTATAAGAAGTTCTGAATTTTTAAGATGCAAAATTATTTTCCATAGAGTCTATTTTTGTTTTTATTTTAAACATGGTTGGAAATGATAAAATATATTCCATCGCACATATCTGTTTATGATTTTACCAAGAGTGTTTATGCTACACTGATATTAATTCTTTGACTGGAGAATTGATATGAGGGAAAAACAGCCTTATTATAGAATATCTCTGCAAAATAATCTAGATGTCAAAGTTATTATGGAAAATTAAGATATGTATCAGTGCTGCAGATTGAGAGAAATCACATTCCTCTTTATACAGGTAAGGTTTTTGAATAGTGTTGCTAGTTCTTTTCAATACTAAGAAAACAACTGTTATATGTACTGAAAAAAATTAGTTTGTCATTGAGGCTGATGGATCTTTTGAATGCAAGGAATAAAAGAATATTATGTAAATAAAACATGAAGTACACAACTAAAAAAAATCAAAGAACTACTAATCAGCGTGAAACAGATTATAGAGAAGATGCAGATATAAAAATCCATCTACAGAAACTAAGTATAAAAGCTTCAAATGATTTTACCCATTGATCCTTTTCCTTTTTGATTTTACTTCCATGCACCTTCTATAACCCAATGAAAAGGAGGTTTGACGCAGACCTACACCTCTTGATATGACCTCCCACCCTGAACCACAGTCAATGTGCAAACAATAATCCAAATTACAGGGAAACATCCTTTGAGGTAAGTAAGGCTTTACAAGCAAAACAGTGTTTACTTCTAACAAGCTAGGAGGATTTCTGCATTTCTGTCCATGCCACTCGCTTCTGTGTAAGAACACAACCCAGAGGGTTAGTCTCTTGCTGTGCTTTGGATACCGAGTGTCCCACTTACAAAAGGCTTGGCCTCTGGGTTGCTGGTGTTGGGAGATGCTGTGGACCTTTAGGAGAGGGGCTTCGTGTGAGTTTGTGAGGTCACTGAAAATGTGCTCTTGCCCTGCACTGCGGGATCCTGACCCCTTCCTGTCTCCTACACTTCCTGAGTCATGATTGAATCAGTTTGCTCTGTCTGCTGTGTGCTTCTGTCATGATATGACATCTTTGTAAGAGCCCTAAAGCAGAAGAGGTCTCTGACAAGCCTCTGGAATCTCAAGCCAAAGTAAACTCTTCTCTTTGAAAGTTGATTACCTCAAAGCATTCATTATACTAATGGAGAGCTAATGCCTATTCTTTCTTGTGAAATAAACTTTAAACGCATTCATAGGTAAAATGTTACAGCAAATCTCTAATTCCCTGAAACCCTAAAGCAACAAACAATGCAAAAGAGAAATTGGAAAAAGTGCATTATTTTTACCTGAGCCTTCATTATAATGTATCACTTCCTTACTATTGTTTCTGTTTTTTCTCTGAAGTAAAAAAAAAAACTTGAATTTCTGTTGTAACTATTTAATCTTCCTAAAATACTCAAATAGGTTTAAAATCAATAAACAACCAACTTTTCACATTTTTTTCCCTAAGACACAGTATTTTTTCAATAAGGAAAGCAAAATGTTTTAATATGTTACTATAAGTTTTAAATATTGCTTTTTAAACTAAATTTCCCCAAATTCCAGTGAACTTATCTTGAAGGTAGTATTATAGATAGCAAAATATCTTGTGTTTGGAAATATTCACATTTACCCAAATAAAATGCATAGTGCTTAACAAATTATATTAGTGTATATAGCTTTATCAAGTGACATTTTTGTATTCTTTGCCTTTACTGGTATTTTTTTTTTTTTTTTGCGGTACTGGGGATCGAACTCAGGACCCTGCGCTTGCTAAGCAAGCGCTTATTCCACTGAGCTATATCCCCAGCCCCACCTTTACTGGTATTTTTAAAAGAAATATGTTTACACTTTTTATTGTGATATTAAGTATCAGACATGGAAACATTTCTAATATGACAGATTTGAGGGATTAAGGATAAATGTGGACTATTAAGGTTAATTAAGTGAAACGTATTAATTTTCAAATTTTGCAATAAAATATCTTTTCTATTATGTTGCAATATACTTAATTTTTAAATAAGTAAAAGTTAAAATATGATGATTTTTCTTTTAGGTACATTTATGTGATCCATTATATGAAAACATTTTCTAATATAATATTACCTATTGAATTTGTGAAGTAATTTATATTTTCAGATTATATTATTATTTTAATTAGCTTCTAGAGACTTATAATTTTTAATTTTTAATGTTAACATTTATAAGTAAGCTCTAATTTTCATTTTTATAATATTTCTTTTCTTACATCATTTTTATGCTGATATAACAGAAATAATTAGAGATTCTTATTCCTTTTTTGATACTCTAGAATGATTTTAAATCATTGGCATTTTTGGAGCCTTACTGTTGAAATATCTCTACAAATTCTTCCAGCTTGCTTGCTTGACTTGAGGTGAAGGAATTGTTCTATTTAGTTATTCACTTTAGATGTTCTATTTCAACTGATGTACATTTTCATCAATATAATTTTATATTCATAAATAACTCCCTTCATATTTGGTTTTTCAATTTTTTATACAAAGGTTATTAAGAAAGCCTTTTTATTTTTCTCTTAATTTCTTAGCAATGTCTTAATTTTATTATTCTTGAACAATTTTTCTTTTTGCTCTTTAAAAACTAGGCATGATGATACATGCCTGTAATCCCACACTCCAGGAAGGTGAGTCAGGAGAACTATGAATTCAAACTCAGCTTGGGCAATTTGTTTACTGGTGAGACCCTCTCAAAAAATTTTAAAAAGGCCATGATTATAGCTTTTCCTGAAGGCTTTAGCGTCAATTCCCAGCAACAAGCACGCACACACACACACACCAATATGTAGTTTCAAGTCTTCTACTTCAGTAAACTGTACTTAATCCTGCTATTTACTTTTTTTCTATTTGATTATTAAAGACTTTTTTGAGATGGCCAATTATACTGGTATTGGATTCTCTGTTTGCTGTAGTTTCTCATGAATGCTCACAGTTGATCATTGTCAGCAGCCATTGCACTTTGAGGATTCCTTTAGCTACCAAAAGCTCCTTCACTTAAGTTTCAAACCCCACTTCAGGGTAGCCCACCTTCAGTTCTCAGGGAATGCAAATGTATAATGATCAAGTTCTTTACTTAGATGGAGGACAATTCTGATGACCATTCTAGTTTGAATGCTGCTCTGGTTGATCAGAATCCCTCTTGTGATGGTACCACCCAAGTTTCTCCCCTTGTTCAATCCAGTCTCTTTTGCTTCTCTTTATAACTAGAGATATTCAGAATATTTTCTAATAAGCCTCTTGCATTCTAATTTCCATGAAAGGATCTACTCAAAAGTGCCAGAAAGAAGCAAACACTAAAATTGGATAATAGTAATGGAACACTTCATTAGTTATAAATTTTTGCATAGCAGATTATATCAAAACTTAAGAGTTTACAACACAAATTTATTATCTCACATTCTTCTTTAACATAAGAATCCAGAAGCTTACTAGCTATGTGATTCTGGATCAGGGTCTCTCAAGATGTCAGACATGATATCATTAGTCTGAAGACTCTGCTGAAATGCAGGATCTATCTCCATTCTTTCTTGCAGCATTATCAGAGGTCTCAGTTTCTCACCAAATTGATACTCTTCAGAACTGTCTCCTGAAGCAGCATCCAGCTTACCCCAAGGTGGTAGTAATATAATAATTAATACACTAATTATTGTGTTATTAATATTATAATAATCTCATATTATTTTTATGAGAAATAGTAAGATAAAATGAGAGCTCCTGACTGAAATGATTAAACTGAGAAGGATGTGGCCCTCACTGATTGTGAGCAAGGGTTAGTGCTTTTTAACTCATTCAACAGAATTTTCAGCTCCTCACACACTGTGGCTAGAATTTTTCCTCATTTCTTTGTTGTGTAGGCCTCTCCATAAATTATCTCACAACAAACAGGTCATAATAAGAGCAAGCAAGAGGGAAAGGAAGAGATATTCATCATCTTTGGTCATAACCAATGACCAAAGCTATAGTTTTCTGCAACCAAATCATAGAAGTAAAGTCCATCACCTTGCCATATTATGAGAAAGTTGATATGTGTATTTGACCCTGAGGGGAGCGGATGCTACAAGTGTGTGAATATTATGAGATGGGGATCTTTGAGAGCTATGTGGAATCTGGAAGTGTGTATCCCAGGAGAGTTTCTAAGTGAAAGTTGTCACAGGCAAAATGTGACCACACCAGTGTACGAACTGGCTGCTGGTGGAGTGGAAGGCTTACTTCTAGAAGGAAATATGAATACTAACAATTTGCCATGGTTAGAATGCATTGCCCAAAGTTCAAGTGCTGTATACTTAATTCCCAAGTCAACAGGGTGAGAAGGTGGGCGCTAAGAAGAGGTAAGTAACACACGACGGTTTTACCCTCATGGGTTCTCATGAGGATGGAGAGAGTGGACAGTTTTTAAAAAGTGGATTCAGCCACTCTTACTCCCTGGGTCTTACTTCTTCTTGGCCTTTCAACTTTTTGCAATGAAATGACATAGTGGAGGGGCTAGTGCCTAATCCTGGCACCAGATTCTTTAAGTTCCCAGCTTCCAAAAGAGTGAGAATAGAACCTTTCTGTTCCTTATTAATTACTCAGGCTCAGATATTCTCTTATAGAACAGAAAACAGACTAAGGCACAATTCACAAACCAGACATTTGACAAATAGGTAGCATATGGAAATAGTGATATTGAAGTTGAAATGTGAAGGGTTATTGCTAGAGACAACAGATGTTTTAGAGACACAGTGTAAAACCAAAAGCAATTAACTACCAATTAAAGGCTAATAGGGGAGCCAGTGACTCTGCTTGGCAGCATGAAGATCATATTTTCTGCAGCTACAGGGCTAAAATTCTGAAGGCCCATGACTTCATCACAGCAGTGACACCTTGAACAATGTTCAAATTTCCAACCTAGAAGATTTGTTGAACCATGTTCAAAACCTCAATAGGAAAGGAATTTTACCCTGAAAGGTATACAGCTGGATTGAGTAACATTACACGTGATTATCTGAAGATGTAAAGGTTAGACGTCTGGATGCATTTGGAAGCATAACTAGGCAGTGTCTTTTACATAATAGTGATCCTGTTTCTGGCTTTTCCAACAGTATGTCCTTCATTTTATTAGTACCAAACTGTCTTTTCAATGCATAGACCTTAGGTCATGTCTGTTCTTCAGTAACACTCAGGCAGCAAGCACAGAATTTAATACCATTAGCTTAGGAATGATTTGAGTATCACTAACTGAGAACAAATTGTTATTTTTAAATAGAAAATAGAGCAGAAGTTCAAGAAAGAGAATAGAGGTGTATGGAAGGTAAATTATATCAACATTCCCAATTTTAACAGCCATTACTAATAACTGAGGGCTGGGCAGTGTCCAGGAACAAGCTGGAAAATCCCGGCCCAATACCACTGTCATATAATTTTATTTTCCGTGGGTCTCAGGGTCCTCATCTCTAAATCAGGATAATATTTTCACTATGCATATTCTCCAGAAGTTCATCAAACCACTGATAATCATTATTGTAAGTTAAAATCTCAGTGAAAGAACAAGGAACCTATTGCTCAAATGCTCACTCACATAACAGGGCGTGTGTGGCAGGGGGAAACCCGGTCTCTGAAACAAGTTTCGGAAAATGTTGAAGAAAGGTGCGAAGGTTATAGAAAACTGAAAACAGGAATAGTCTGAAGAGCAGCAGCGCTAACCTTTCCTGCGTGCTCACTGGGAAGACGCTCTCACATTTCAGAAAACTGCTTGTGCTGCTTTCCTATTTGGCTCTAATAGGAGAAAGATGTGTGCAGAAATGGAAGTTCAAACATTTGTGAGCTGCCATTGTGTAGAAGGCCCTGAAGCGGTTCTCCAACTCTGTCTGTTGGAGGAGGCAATGAGGCCCCATGACACTCATGTACTTGCTGTTAACTGGTCGGGTCAGAAAGTTTTAGGCTCACCAGAGAGCCTCGGCCCCAGGCCTCTCCTGGAGTTTCTTGGCCTAGGTGTCCATGAAGTCCCACCTTAGGTCACTCTGCTCCTGTGCGTGCTGTCTCGTTAGACTGCACAGTGACTCTCACTCTGGGCTATATACCTCCAAAGTTTCCTCCAAAGTAAATCTACTTGTGAAGAACTCATTTCCCATTTTTCTCACAGGGGTGGTAAAAGAGAACAGAAGATAAAATTGGACAAAAGTGAAATAACCATTCCTTTACTAGAGCAATCTGCATTAGCCAGAATTGTACTAGCTAATCTAATCAATGGCATTTGAAATACATTGTAATTATAGTCTTCTGAGCTTACTCCTATAAATAGCTCAATGCATTTCACAAGTATTAATTTATTATCTGTGTCTTGAGAAATAACTTCAGGGACAAATCATCAGGGATTGAAGAAACAACAACTTTTTCAGAAACTTTGTTATTTGCGCCACATCCTCCCTTTTTCCCCTGAGATAATGACTGGTAAACGTGGAAGTTCTTTTCTCCATCATCCTACTGTCAGCGATCTTCCAAAGTCAGAAAGGAGAGATTTGTTTAGCTGCCTCTTTCTGCATTTCATTTCTGCTGCTTATACTATTTTTCAGGGACTTCCCTAACAAAGTATCAAGAGCTACTGTTCTTTACCAACAGAAATTTACTGTCCCACAGTCGGGGAAGTTAGACATTTCAAATCAGAGTGCTAGAAAGACTGCTATCCCATGAGTCTGTAATGTGGGCAGATTCTACACCAGGACTTTCCTTGGTTTCTTCATGGAATGTCCTTTCCTGTATTACTTCACTTTGTCTTCCTTATGTATCTGTCTTGGTTTTCAAATTTTCCCATTAAAAAAGGCCTGGATCACATTGGATTAAGAGCTAACTAATCCAGTGGGAGTTCCTCCTAAATTGACTAGTTTCATTTAAGATAAACTTATGTCTCAACAGTTCCTTATTTTGAGGTAGTAGGGTTAAGATTACACACATTTGGATATGAGGGAAGATACAATGATGTTAAGTCTTCATGTAACTTTTAAAATGCTCTTCAAAGAGAAGGAGAAATATATTAATTTAAACGCATGTGATCCAACCTAAGTCTACTGCTGCAAATGTGTAGTTTCTTTTTTTTTTTCTTGCTGAACCTACCTCTTTTATTTTTTATTTTGAAAAGAAAAAAAAAAGAAACAGGAAAACATTAACAGAGACACAAAGTATCACAAGAACAGTACAGTAAAAATTGAATTATAGACAAAGTAACAAGGGTATTAATAATGGTTGCTATATTACATATTGATAACTTCAGAGTGTATGCTCAGGAAAACACATATAGATATACAATCTTGATCAAACAACCAATCATTAACTGTTCCTTACCATGAAGTGACATAAGCCAATAGTGGAACCATGTTAGCCATCCTGTATATACATACATACATACATACATACATACATACATACATATTTGTCCCTTTCTTCTTTTTCTCCTTCCTCTCACCCCATTTACTCTTTACTTTTGAGCAGATTCCCTTCATATCTCCTAATTTATATTTCCACTTTCAGGTTCTTACACTAGTGATACAATACATTGCTTGCATATGTATCTCTGATTCATTTCACTTATGAGTATGGTGTCTAATTGTGACCATTTGCCTATAACAGCCTCAAATCTGTCTTTCTTTATAGCTGAGTAATATTCCATTATATAAAAATGCCACAGTTTTTTTATCCAGTCCTCTATGCATGGATATTTGGGTTGCTTCCACAATTTAGCTATTACAAATTGTGCTGCTATAAACATGGGTGCACATATATTGAGGTGATATGATGCTTTCAGATCTTCTGGGAAAATACCCAGAAGGGGAATACCTAGGTTGAATGCGACCTCTAGATCTAGTTTGCTGAGGAATCTCCAAATTGCTCTCCACAGTGGTTTTACCAGTCTACATTCCCTCCAGCTTTGGAGGAGAGTTGCTATTTCTCCACAGCCTCACCAGCATTTGTTACTGGATGATTTCTTAATGCGAGGCAATCTTACTGGGGTGAGATGAACTCTCCGTGTTGTTTTTATCTGCGTTTCTCGAATAACTAAAGATGTAGAACATTTTCTCATATACTTATTTGCCATTTGTATTTCTTTCTCTGAGAAGTGTGCATTCATCTCAGATGCCCATTTGTAGATTGGGTATTTGAAGTTGGACAGGTTCGTGTTTTTTAATTCTTTGTATGTTCTAGATAGAAGACCTTTGTCTGAGGGACAGCCAGCTAGGATTTTCCCCCAATTTGTGGGTTTTCTTTTTACTTTGCTGGTGATTTCTTTAGATGTGCAAAAATTTTTCAGTAAGATGAGGTCCCAGTTACTGATTCTTTGAAGTGTTTCCCTTGCAGTTTGATTTTTGTTCATGAACTCTCTGCCTACTCCTATGTCTTCAAGATTTTACCTACCTTCTCTTCCAATAGATCCAGTGTTTCTATTTTAATATTGAGATCTGTGATCCATTTTGACCAGACTTTGGTGCATTGTGATAGACTTGGGTCTATCTTCAGTCTTTGGCAAGAGGCAAGCCGATATTTCCAGCACCATTTATTAAAGAGGCTATCTTTCTTCCAGTGAGCTTGTTTGGCCCCTTTGTCAAAGATTAGGTGGTTAAGTGGTTTGTGGTTGTGGCTGCATCTTCCAGTCTGTTCCATTGATCCTTAGGTCTGCTTTTAGCCAGTACCAGGTTGATTTCATTACAGTAGCTTTGTAGTGTAATTTCAGGTCAGGGATTGTGATTCCACCTGACTTGTCCTTGTGGCCCAGAATTGCTTTTGCTATTCTGGGTCTCTTCTGGCTCCAAATGAATTTAAGGCATGTTTTCTCTAGATCTGTGAGGTATGCTAATGGTAGTTTAATGGGAATTGCACTGAATCTCTACAACAATTTTGGTAGTATGGCCATTTTCACAAAGTTCGTTCTTCCTAACCATGAGCAGGTAATGTTTTTCCATTTATTGAAATCCTCATCGATCTCTTTTTTCAGAGTACTGTAGTTTTCATTGAATAAATTTTTTACATCCTCTGTTAGATTGATTCCTAAATATTTCAATTTCTTGGATACTATTGTAAAAGATATGATTTCCTTAATATCTTTCTCAGTCTGTTTGTTATTTATGTATAGGAATGCTATTGGTTTTTGGGTGTTGACTTTGTATCCAGCTACTCTGCTCAATTTGTCAATAAATTCAAGAAGTCTTGTTGTGGAGTTTTTGGAGCCTTCCACATAAAGTATCATGTCATCTGCAAATAGTGATAGTTTTAATTCTTCCTTTCCTATCATTATTTCTTTTATTCTCTGTGTTGTCTAATTGCTCTGGCTAATGATTCCAGAATTGTGTTAGATAGAATTGGTGACAGTGGACATCCTTGTGTTGTTCCTGACTTTAAAGTGAAAGCTTTCAATTTTTGTCCATTTAGTGTGATGTTGGCTCTTGGTTTGTCATAGATGGCTTTGATCAGATTGAGGTAAAAGCCATCTATTACTATTTTTTCTAGGGTTTTTAACATGAATGCATGTTGGTCTTTATCAAAAGCTTTTTCCAAATCTATTGAGATGATCGTGTGGTTTTTGTCTTTGGCCCTATTGATATGATGTATTACATTAACTGATTTATGAATATTGAACCATCTCTGCATTCCTGGAATGAATCCAACCTGGTTATTATGTATAATTTTCCTTATGATTTGCTGCCTTCTATCTGCTAGCATTTTATTGAGTATCTTTGTATCTATGTTCATTAGAGAGATTGGCCTATACCTCTCTTTTGTGGTTGGGTCCTTCCCTGGTTTTGGTATCAGTGTAATACTTCCCTCCAGAAATGAGTCAGGGAGAATTACTTTCTTTATAATTTCATTGAAGAGTTTGAGGAGTGTTGGCATTAAATCTTTGCTGAATATTTTATAGAATTCTGCTGTGAATCCATCAGGGCCTGGGCTTAACTTTTTTGGTAAGTTTTTAATGACATTTTCAATCTCATTAATTGATATTGGGTTGTTCAGGATTTGCGTATCTTCCTGATTCAATTTTGGTAGTTCATACATTTCTAGGAATCTGTCAATTTCTTCTGAGTTTTCTATCCTATAGGAGTAAAGATTTTCAAAGTAGGCTTTAATGATCTTTTGAATTTCTGTGAGGTCTGTACAGATTTCATCCTTTTCATTCCTTATTGCATGAATTTGAGTTCTTTCCTTTCTTTTTTGGTAAGGTTCGCTAGGCATTTATCAACTTTATTTATTCTTTTGAAGAACCAACTCTTTGATTCACTTATTTTTTGTAGTGTTTTCTTCTTCTCAATTGCATTAATTTTTGCCCTGAGCTTTATAAGCTCCTCCCTTCTTTGGGGTTTTGGTTTGGCTAGTTCTTATTTTTGTAAAAGTTTGAGGTGTAGCATTAGGCTATTTATTTGTTCTCTTTCTGTTTTCTTTATATGTGAGTTCACTGCTATAAATTTCCCTCTGAGGACTACTTTCATTGATTTCTTTGAACCCACAGATTCCAGTAGGTTGTATTTGCATCTTTGTTTGTTTGTGCATATTTTTTAATTTCATCTTTAATTTCTTGTGTCACCCATTGGTTGTTCAGGAGGTTTGTGTCTAATATCCAAGTGTTTATGGGGTTTTTGGAGTTCCCTTTGTCATTAATTTCCAATTTCATTACACTATGGTCAGATAATATGCATGAGATAATTTCAATTCTTTCGCATTTGGGTAGGTATATTCTATGCCTAGAATATGGTCTATTTTAGAGAAAGACCCACGTGCAGCTGAGAAAAATGTGTATTCTGATGTGGTGGAGTAGAACACTCTGTATACATCTACTAAGTCCATTTGTTCACACCTTTGGTTCTCGTCTGTTATTTCTTTGCTGAGGTTTTGTACAGTTGACCTGTCTCTTTGCATCAAATGGGTGTTTATGTCCCCTATTACAATAGTGTTACTAAATATTTCATTTTTCATGTCTGTTAAGATTTGACTTATAAAGTTTGGTGCTCTGGTATATGGTGCGTAAATGTTTAGGATTGTTACCTGTTCCTCTTGTAGCTTTCCCCTAACTAGTATGTAGTGGCCTTCTTTATCTCTTTTGATTGTGTTCTGATTGAAGTTTACATTGTCTGCAAACATAATAGCTACCCCTGCTTTTTTGGGAACCTGTTGCATGGAGGATTATTTTCCATCCTTTAACTTTCAGTCTGTGGATTTCCTTGTGAGTAAAATGTGTTTCCTGTATACAGCAAATGGTTGAATTTTGTTTCTTAATCCACTCTGCAAATCTGTTTCTTATGACTGGTGAATTCAGGCCATTTACATTAATGGTTATAACTATTATATGTTGGCTTATTCTTATCATGCTATTTACTTGTTACTTTCCTATTTTTGCTATCTGTTTACTTGCTTGTTCTGCTTGAGGGTTCCTTTCTGTTGTTGTTCTTGAGATTGTGGTCTCTTCTTTCCTCTGCCTAGAATATCTTTTAGTACATTTTGTAATATTGGCTTGGCACTCATGAAGTTCTTCAGTTGTTTTTTGTCGTGGAAATATTTTATTTCTCCATTGAATTTGAAGGATAGTTTTGCAAGATACATCAGTCTGGGTTGGAAGCTGTTTTGTCTCAGAATCTGTAATACCTCACTCCAAGCTCTTCTTGATTTCATGGTTTCTGTTGAGAAGTCTCCTGTGATTCTGATGGGCTTTCCTTTATTGGTGATCTATTTCTTTTCTCTAGCAGCTTTTAATATTGTGTTCTTTTGCTGGATGTCTGGGATCTTGACTATTATTTGTCTTGGTGTGGTTTTATTTGGGTTATGGCTCATTGAGGCTCTATATGCCTTGATTAACTGCACTTCAGTATCTTTTATTGTGCTTGGGAAATTTTCTGCTATTATTTCTGCAAATATTCTCTTTATATCATTTGTGTTGCCTCCTGCTATTTCACTAACTCCTATTACTCAGATATTATTTCTTTTTGCCTCATCTTGCAGCTGTTGGATTGATTTTTCCTGGATCCTTGATGACTTAGAGATCCTTCTTTTCACATTCACTAGCTGCCTTGCTGTCTTCAAGATCTGAAATTCTATCTTCAGCTTCATTCAAGTGGTTTTGCAAGCTTTCAAGGGAAGTTTTCATTTCCTGGCAAACTCTTTGAGTCTGTTTCATGTACTTTAATTCATTCCTAAATTGCTCATGTAATGATTCCAATTGTTTCCTATATTCTTCTATTCTTTTATCTGTTTCTTCTCTATATGTGTGGAGCATTTCTTCCATTATTATTTTCACTTCATTTTTTGCCTGAGAGATTATTTCTGCTTTAATCTCTTCTATGGCCTGATGGATTTGTTTCTTTACTTCAGATGCAATCATTTCAGAAACTGCAGGTATGTGGTTTCCTAGTTTTCCTATATCATTGTTTCCTGGACTTGTTCTAGGTGGGGTTGAGTTCTGAGACTGCATTTTCCCCCTCTGTCTTGTCATTTTGGATGTCACATGAAAAGTGTTGAGCTGTGAACTACCCCGGCAGCTCACAGAGGACTCTAGCAACCCTAGTTTACCTGGATATTAAACTCATCCCAAGGTGGTAGCAGACCGTGAATCCCTGGGCCCAGGAACCCCAGACAGTTGCTGGGGTGCCAGGCTCAGAGCATACCTGCGATGGTGGGAATGTTGTCTTGCCAGGCGGACCACTGGCGTAGGCCTTAACCAGCTAGAGGTCCATGGGAAAGGCTGAGCACAGTCAAGCTGGGCTCCCTCTCTGTGGGACACTCTCCTGGGCAGGCCGCTGTAATGGTGCCCGGGTGCCATGCTCTTTCCCCTGTAAAGTTTTGCCAGGCAGAGCACCAGCACGGTCCTTATCTGGCTAGGGGTGCACAGGGAAGGCCTAGCTTCATAACTTTGAAGATTTCTTAAATTGTGATAATTTTATGGGTACAGATACAAGCTCCTGGCAGGGAACACAGGGCTGTAAAATACATCAATCACAGGATGACTCGTTACCCTGCAGGACTCACTGGAGCACGTAGGAAACAATGTTTGACTTGAGCTTGTATGCCGTGATTTAATTTTTAATTTATTTTCTATTTTGTTGGCACATAATAATTATACATATGTATCAGGTACAATATGTTGTATTTCATGTATCATAGGACAATGATCAAATCATGGTCTTTGAAATACAGGTCAATTGAAAATGTTAATATCTCTTTATGGTGAGTAAATTTAAAAACCTTTCTTCTAGCCCCTTTGAGACACTCAATGCCTTATTATTAACCACATTCCTTCTACTGTAACATAGAAAGTTATCTTTCCACATAAGTAGACAAAACTGAGGTGCTAGTGAGATGTTCAATATTATTGGCAAATAAGACTTCTAAAGCTGAAGGCAAAAAAAAAAAAAAACCTCTTACAAATTAGTTCTTCCTATATAATACATGAAAAATTATACATTCCTTTCATCAATCCTTTTTTTTAACTTTTATCAGCCATTTCTTGGACCCGTTTATGAAGAGCTAATATTTTGACCCTCCTTGCTCACTAACTTAATAAAAATTATTTGGGTGCCATGAAATCAGTCGAACTTAACGTACATCCTTTTAAAGGTAGCAGCTCTTCAAAAATGTGGTTTAATGCAAAAACTCATCCACTTACTTTCATACCTACTCCATGTAAATTATTTAAAGAGCAAAGTCAGGAACTGACTGATAGACATCTGAGTTATGAGCATGTAATAGATGAATTGAAGTGTTGCTTTTCAATTTAGTGAACAGCTTGAGAATGCTGATAGCACTTTCTTTGTGCTAAAAGCATTAGGAAATTAAATATTATTGTGATAGAAAAGTATTAAGGAATTCAGCAGAGGCTGCTGCTAATTTTAATTAATGATAAAGCCCTGTTTTCACCACCCATTCTATTTGTTAAAACATATCCTTGTGCTTCATAGTATAATAGGCATAAACCATTATTTGTGTGCCTAGCTTCTCTGTTACACAAATGCATTTATTTTAAAATGCTTCACTCAATAATTTTCTCGAATGTAGTCTAACTTACTGGGAACATAAAGTCAAACTGCTTTGCCCAATTCTATGTGGGCTTAAATAAGCATGCCGCTTAATGTGCCTGCTTCCTAAACTACATTTCATGAACAGGTGACATGTTAATGAGTTCATATCCTGTATGTTATTCTTATTCCTTGACACTATAGTTATAAAGGGATTCCACCCCATTAAGCGTTATAGCTCCTGTACATGATGTGGCTATTTTGTATCCAGCTTCCTGGTTGTTTCTTTAATCCTTAAAATATCACAGTTAGGCTCTTTGATTAAAATAGCAGCAACTGAAATGTTAGCTGTTTGTAAATAAACAAATAATCAGGTAAATAATTAGTTCACATAAATTAAAAGTTCAGAGATGAGTGTGACTTCAGGGCAGCTCAGGATTCCTGTCAGCAACTTCTGTGTTGCCTCACTTCTCTAAGTTGTCATGTGAAGTTTTGTGCAAGGACTGGCCCTGTTCAGCTTAACAGTGGTCACTGTGGCCTTCCTGGATTTCTGTCTAGGTGATCAAGCTTTACCGTAATCTGCAGTCTTGCAAACATGCTTTTCTACAACTCCCACAGAAAAGAAGCATCTTCCCCTGATGCTTCCGACAGTGTCTGTTCATTTCTCCTTGGTGCAAGCATTTTTTCTGTAGGAGTAGAGAATGGGTTTAAAGTAGTTTGATTTAGTCAGGAAACTAAAATTAAAGTTCATCTTATCCTAACAAAGTAGCTGGGAACAGAGAACAGAGTTGCAAAACAATATGAGGACGTCAGGAGGAAATAGATATTAAGCATTTGAGCAATACACGCCTTACGTATTTCTTACTTATGATGGGGCAGGGCTTTTTAAGATTTTTTTATTTTAAAGAGAATAAAAGAGCAATAAAAATTATACAGAACATCAAAACAAAATGATGGGAAATTAACAATGGTTATGACATTGCATATTGTTATTTTTAAAGCAATTCAGAATACCAGAGATCAGCATGCAAAACTGATCAGTTAGGCATTAACTGTTCCTTTCAATAAACAAAAAAAAATTATTAGTACAATTATCTTAGCTATTGTGCGTGTGTGTGTGTGTGTGTGTGTGTGTGTGTGTGTGTGTATGCATGTGTGTGTGCGTGTGCTTCTTTTGCCCTTTCCTTCTTAGGAGAAAAGAAAGTAGGGCAGTTTTACCTCTGTTTAGTAGATGAAGAAACCAAGATGCTGAGGCATTAGCTATGCCTGTGTCAAAGTCCTGTAACTTTTAGTAACCATCTAATAGAATAATACATAGCATCAGAAAGAGTAACCCTTACAAACCTATATCCTTATGCAAAGCTTTAGAAAGATAAAACTTGTCAGCTGACATAATCTTAGATCTACCTCAATACAGTACATTTACTTCTATTTTTGAAAAATAAGACAAAATGTTTCTCTAAATAGTCTTACATAGTTTTATAGCTGTGACACATAATTTATAATAGTGAGAAAAATAATTTATTTCTAAATTGTACCAAAAATAGTAATCATCAGACACTAAAAGCCAGATATCAGTTTATGACTCCATTCAATATACACAAGGGTGGCTTTTTAATAAAAATGATTATCAGATATAAGCATGCAAAATTGGTCAAGAAAAAAATTAAGCATTGTTGCTTTCAATAAACCAATAGACATTAGTAGTACATTTATACCAGCTCTCCTTGTATATACATATATTTTTCTTCCTTTTTAGTTTTGCAGATAAAATAACAAAACCAAAATATTTTCATTTCTAATGTTTTTTCATTATTTGTAATTGTCTTTAATGGTTTGATCAATCTTGCATTCTTATATCTGGTGCTCTGATCAACTTCACTGGTGGTAACCATGTGCAGTATAACAACCACCGTCAATTCCTATCATCTTGTTTTGAAATCCTGTATCATTTTTATTGTTTTGTTTTTGTCTTCATTGTTATTTTGTTATTATTTTCTCTTTAAAGTAAAAGAATTAAAAAGAATTTCAAATGGGTAGCACAGTTAATTGAGTTTCATGAAAACTGTATTTCTGAAAATATTTTTATTGAAATGTGAGTGTATATATTTTTAAAGGAGGAGGTCATGTTAAGAGTGCATGCATGCTATGCACTGCACGCAGGTGTGTCTTGTGGTGTGCAGGTCCTGTGGTCTCAAACCCAGCCAAGTGCAGGAAAGTTTACTGAGATTTCTAATGTAAGCACCATTGTTATAGTTTCATAACTTTAAAAATATGAAAGCATCACACAGATTCTGAAAACCTTCTGCAATTCCAGTGCACTGAAGAATTTCCAAGGAGCTGTTAGAAGTGCAAATAAGAAATTTACTTTGCTAAAACACTTGATGAAACCAAGTGAAATTCAAACACATATTTTTAAGGTACCTTTTAATAACACCTGTGCTCCCCAGGGTGCTCTGAAACAATGAGAAATTGACCCCGGTGCCACAAGGGAAAACAAAAGTACTACGTGACCAATGGTAACCAGGTTAGAGAATGCAGGGTGAAACTAGTACTAGGATGGAAATGTTCATGCCCTGTCACAGTTTTTAAAAATTGAAAACCTGGAACTACAGATTGTGGTCAGTTAGACTCACTGAATTGCCCAAAGAGTTACAGAAAAAAAAAAAAAAAAGCCTAAAACTTCCTGCCCAGTGGAAGTAGGTACTAATTTATCCATGTACTGTGTGGTGGAAACCCCTAAGAGGACCCTCCCTGGTTCCATTAAACACCACGTACCATGGAACATAAGGAAAAGGAACAGAATAAGTGAACAGAAATTTTTATTCAAGTAGAATGAATCAACAGAGAGAAAAACCAAAACATTCCTAAAGTAAATTTTACGTCTGAGGAGTAGAGAAAACTACCTGCCCTCTTTAAAAACTAAATTATGTGCTTTTCCAAAGTAGTATTTGTTGCAGGTAAGAGCAATATGATTTTTTTCTTCTTTATGAAAAAGCTTCCCTAGGCAATTTTTCTTTCCTAGAGATGACAGCAAGACATGTAAGAGATCAGCTATGGAGTCAAATTGCTCAGACTTGTCTGGTGTCTACCGTTTATTGGTATATCAGATCAAGCAAGTAAGTGAGCAAGTAACCTTCGTTTCTTGCCCTGTCAAATATGCATAACCATGTCTCCCTCACATGGCTGATGGAACAGTCAGTGAGACAATTCATGTAAGACACATGGACATTACCTGTCACAGAGTAAGCGCTGTGTCAGTGGTCTTTGTTTTCATTAATGTTACTGTTGGTATGGGATTTAAGAGGAACTAGTAAGAAGGAAAGGGGATATTCTCATTCAAAAGGGTCATTGCAAGAGAGAGAAGGCAGTCATTGCCACAGGCACAGTGAAGGCACCAACGTGACTGCACATGCTGCAAAATAAAACCAAAATAAGGCCCATCAGCAAACGTTTTGGAGAGGAAGCCAGACAAGGGGAAATGACCATTTGGGCTCAGCAAGAGAAAAGTCTGCTGTGTGGTCAGCTGATTCACAGGAGATGCTGATGAGAGAGAACATTCTGTTTTTGTCTGTGTCAGGCTAGAGGAGAAGCAGAATTCAGGTACCTGTTAAAAAAAGATCTGACTAAATTTTGGTTGAGACAAGATGTAAGTTGGTTGATGAGCAACTAAATGTATGAGCAGATGGTGGCCTTTGGTAAGAAAGGAGGCACTGTGAACAATGGCTGTGCTTGGTTACAGAGTTCCCAGTAATTCCCTCTGGCTTTACAGTCTAACACCAGTTTTGTTAATGTTGTTCAGATTAGGAATCTCTTTATACCACAAGACTTTTGAGCTTGCTTCTGGGAGTCCAGTACAGGATAAAATTATCCACCAATTGCACTCACAACTGCGGCAGCTGAGCTAAGAGTATTCTTCACTGAGTTTCCTGCAGGAACAGAAACAACACATTTTACAAACGTGGTGCAGCTATTTATCTTTACTATGGCACCAAATCCATGCCTGCACTTGCTGGGAAATGGTCAGTCTCCATAGTGTCCCCACTTCAAATGATGCTGTGTGAAAAGGAAAGGAAATAACCCTAAACTCTGTTTTCTCCAAGTAGCTCCCTAATGTTGCTCCTTCTTCTCACCTGAGATCTTCTCATGACTTGTATAGAATGGAAGAAATAGCTTAGTGGGCTCTACATGAGCACAAGGCAGGCTCCCTCTTCTCACAATATCCCAATGCTGAGAAACCTACCTTAGCCGGGAAGTGTCTTTGATGAGCAACTAAATGTACCAGCAGACTGTGGCCAGGCATTAAACGGCAACAGAATTTGGTTCTACAACCTCATCAGCAGTCAGTCCACAAAGTCCAAGTTACCAAAGCAGAAATAGGTCCTGGCGGTGAAAATTCAGTCAATGACTATCAGCTCCCTGAGTTTTTGCCTCCATTTCCAACTCTTCAACTCAGGATCAATGAGAGAGACAACTTATTCTCCAAACCAATCATAGAATACAGTACTTTATTTCTGGTTAGTTTGCCTGCCTTTAGATATAAGCTACACTACACATATGTTTAAAATGGCAAGGAAGGTTTTATTCAAGACTACGCAGCATTTTTTAGGTAATTGGAAGGAGAGAGATTGGACTGAATTCTGAGGAAACAAAAGACAGGAGAATTTTCAGACGTGCAGATGACCTCATGGGAAAACACTGGCAGGCTCTGGAGAGGAAGTAGGCCAGTGTCACCAGGGCATTTGCCCTCACCAAACTTCAGCTTTCATTTCCTTCTGAGAGTGGGAGATAGGTGCTCTATCTCTTAATGATTACATTTCAAACAGTTGTCTCCCAGGTCCTTGAGAAAGAGCTTTCTGAGTAGAAGAATCTTTACATCTTGAAAGGACATGCAGAGAATGTTCAATAGAAAGTGTTCTAAGGTAAAGCTCTGAGAAAGAAGAGGCCAAGGACCAGCAGCCAGAAGTTATCTAAAGCATAGTGGGTCAGAGGGAGACATTAGGCTTCACTGGGAAAATCCCAAAGACCTCTCGTTAGAGGACATTTGAGTTCTTTTCTTTTTCCATCCTAACATTTTCCACTCCCTGATTGCTGATTGCCCTTTGTGTGCAGTCTCTGCTAAACAGAAGTAATTGTGACCAGCAGCCTTGCCATTGCAAGCTCCAAAAAGAATTCCTTATTGGCGTTTGGGTTGGAACAGGGTGATTTGAAATGGATGAGAAAGGCTGAAGGGATGACCAGGGTGGGTCCAGAGAAACAATGGACCAAGGAAGTATCAGATCACACAGGGCCATGAGATGTACTAATGCAAATGGAAACACTTCCTCTTTTCCCTTGGAAGAAATATATAGCCATTGGAGGATCTTGATCAAAATTATCATTCAAATAATTTCATGTGACAAAGAGAAAGGAAACCCTCAAGAGTAGTCAGAGCACCTGACCTCTCTCCAAGGAGGCTTTCACAAACTTGGAAGTCCTCTAACCATTCCTTACTGCTGTAGTTTTGTTGTGGTGGTGGATTGGTTTGTTTGTTTTACTGGTAAACATGGGGTAGGTTATCTTACAACATTTCTTCCCACTCAAAGAATCCTCTACTATCTGGACATTCCATGTTGACTTGAAGGAGTTCTAGGTCTTCAAATAAATTGGGCATTGGCTTTCATAACAATCTCCTGAAATAGGCTGAAAACAATGCCCAGGTTTCTCTCTTTTCCCACGCTTCCCTAATCTTAATAAATTAACAACACACTTAAAAAAACGTATTAACTTAATCCTCCTGAAAGTTTCTATATATCAAAGAAATAGCTGCCCGAACTAAAACCTGTTACAAAGGAAACCTTTTTTGGTGGTTGGTATGTGATTATTTCCTAAAGGTAATGTAGCTTCCTTTGGAAAAGGCGCTCAAAATTCTCCAGGAGTCCAGGTTGCTAAGCCCATTATCGCATTCTGTGTGCTACTATTAGCATAACAAAGTCAATCAATACATTTTGGTCAATAACCCTCTCAACTATTAACAGGGAAAAATGTGAACTTCTAAATGAAATATCTTGAGCAAGATAAGATGCTCATTATCCCGAGAGGAGCCATTTGCATGTTAGCACAGGAAATACACTATAGAGTTTTAAAAGTACTCTTCACTCTCTAGTTAACTTGATTGTAAAGGATATCGTCACTGCCTCTTTTCAGTAAATCGCATTTAATAATTTGCATCTTCCTCATCATTTTCTACTAAAAGGCCAAGATAAGGAATGGAAATTGAAATTTAAAAAAACATGAGCAAAGGTTTCCTCCAGTGTTTAACCTACAAGGCCGAATTCTGTGTTCCTTGTTCGCTGAGGGTGGAGGAGATCTCCTATTCAAACAGTGAAATTTCAAACATGGCTGATAAGCTGTAATTCACAGCACAGATAAGAGACGCCTGGGAGCATGAAGCGAAGGTGAGGGGACAGCGGCTGAGTACACAATAGGTGCTTCACAACTTGCCATTTCTCTCACAAGCGAAAGCTGCCGATCAGTTCAGAGAGAGAAAAAGAGATGGCAGCGACGTCTGTGGCTCCTATAAGAAGAAGCATAATTTTATGCTATTATCTGTTTGATAGTTTAACCAGAGTGAAGTGACACTGATCTGGAAATGTGAGCATGAAGCAGAACAAGAGAGTGTCTGTAAGAGGAATCATTTCAGCCACCCATGAGGCTTTACACAAAACGCATTTGCACATAGACAAGGCTGTTTTTTTTTTTTTCTCTCTCTCTCTCCTTTTAACTGACAAGGAGTCTAAGAGAAGAATGAACTTCAGACTAAAATTTCTTCAAAAAATCAGATAAATCCTTAAATGAATTCAATTTCTAAATTATCAGATAAAGACTGAGGACTGTTCTGTCAGATCACTCATGGAGACAGTCCTAGTTATTCCTACAATATTTAATATTTATAAATAACATTACCCAAAGAAGCAATATCGCTCAATGAGTATTTGACCATTTGAAAAGAGGCCAGGAGATTTAATCAATATGTGAAAGCTTTCAATTAAGTCTTACATGAGAGAAAACATACGAATTTTAATCTCTTAAAATCCTCCTGAAAAGTTTTTAAAGATCAAAGCTGTTCAAAAATGTACGAGCGCCACCTGGTGTCTGAAATAAAAATAAGGCATCCTTTACAGGTTGAATGAATTCTCTTGTGTGAGCTCGGCGGCAAAGGGTTTAGAGTACACTCAAGAGTAATCGAGAAATAAGGCTCACTTTGTGGCTACAATCCCCAACGTGACCGTTTATAATTTGTATTAGAACTCAATGAATTTAGGGAAAGAGGTCGGAATAAGCTGTGAATTTGCCATGTTGCATACATTCCAATATTTCAGTAAAAAATTGTGTATTTCAACCTAAGAATCCATGTGTGTGCTCCAGGTTTCCACTCTACTTTTCCTAAGTAAACCTTCCATGGAACAGGAAGAGTGTTGCTCTACTTTTCGAAGCAATGTCTCTATCAAAATATAAGAGAAGCAGATGGGAAGCATGTTTTTAAAAAAGAAACTTTGAAGCTTCTAGTGCTAATGTGCTAAGATAAATTTAGCAATATACAAAAAAAGAGAAACCTAAGTAGTGATACTTAAGTGTCTTAGAAATTTATGCACATATCTATTAATAGGAACTGAAAAAGACACTGCATTTTGTCCTATTCAGCAACTGATTTTGACTATATCTATACATTCAATACAATAATTCAAACTGTTCGCTTTTATTCCCGGTATACTTTGAACTGCAAAGGTTTTGATGATTTCAAGGACCAGCTAAGTATTCCAGGAATGATAGTACTGACCACTCAAGAACAGTAACCTTTCTGATTCATGGAATCTTTATGCATTTCTTCGTAGTTTGTTGTAGTAATGAGTCTTACATTACACCTACATAAAATGTAAAAATCAATGTAATGTAAAAATAGATACATTCATCAAGATTTCCCTAAGCTACCTAAGATACAACATAAAACATAGGAATATAGAACATGAAAAAATAACCCATATCTCCTTTTTCACATGGAATAAAAATTTTGTGTAGTGTTAATCTGTGACTCTTTAGTTATGACAATAAACTTTTACTAGAAGAATATAAACCTTTACATACTTAAAAATTGGTTTCAAAGATATGTTGAGTATCTGCTAACAAATACCTGAGGTCATTGCTTCAAAATCAAATGGTTTCACAAGATTTCAGCTTGACATTGGCATTTAATTTTCAAGCAATGCTGAGAAATTTTACATGCTTGCCACCTGGAGCCACAAGAAACCATCCCTGCCAGAAATGCACTGAGTAAGGAGACAATTGGGGGGATTTTCTGCCCTGTGTCCTACAAGAGAACTGATGAATGTGGCAAAGGAGAGAAAGGGCTGCTGGCAGTGGGCTGTCTCAGCACCCGGCCACCTGGTGCCACCTCAGGCCTGCATCTTACTTGGTGCAGCAAGAAGAAGGAAAAGCTTTAAATCTGATGCAGGCGTCCACAAAGGCCCAGTAAAGATGACACTATTTATACCAAGTCATGAACTCCAAAAATTGCTCATGGGGAACTTAGGTTTTGGCTTAAAGAAAGACCAATAATTCAGCAACAATTTTTCCCTGGAATTCAAGCATAATTATGTTAGATTCTCTGCACTAAATGTCTACTGTGTTCTATGAATTGCTTAGGGATGGGAAAAGTTATGTTGCTTGCATAAAATCAGACCCCACATAATTCAAGCCCAAATCTCTTACAGTAATAAACATAAAAGTATGGGAAATATCTTCCTGGAGTACATAAATCTGCAAGAAATAAAGTGTATTTTTGCCTTTGAAACATGCATTTACTGCTTAATAAAAATCTGATGCACAAATTTTTTCTTTTTGTTTTCCCCAAACATCAACAAGTACTTTAATACAAAAGTTTAAATGGCTTAGAGGCATTGTGCTTGAATATAGGATGATTTTTGCAAAGTTAAAGGTGTCCTTTTTAAGAGAACTAGTTCATCATTATCTCTAACCATGGGATTCATGTTTTCTAAGTTAACGTTATGATTTGGTAATTTGACACTTAATTTTTTTCTTTAGATGCTGATGTCAATTCCAAAATTCCTAATTTAAATTAACTGTATTTCATTAACTAAATATGATCTGAATAACATAATTATACAGTATAAACAAGGCTTTAAGTTAGAAGAAAACTAGAAAAATCTGAGAAAATTTGGCTGCCCATAATCCCTAGTACAGTTTATAGAGTACTAAAAAAGAATGGTAGATAGTTCTTTTTCCAGTTATTCTATTGTACAGCAAGAATAACAACCACCAATTTACCAGCCATACTAAATATCTGCAGTATTTTGAATTATATGGGTAAAGTAGGATTAGTAATGCTTCTATATTCTCCAGTTTGAAGTTCACATAGTTCAAGTTAGATAAATGTGACATTCATGATAAGTCCACAAAACAAATGGCATTATGTCCATCAACAGATGATGAATCTAAAGCTCATAGAAAGGAAATAAGATCTGTAAGGTGAAACAGCCTCTCAGTCACTTTTCTCCTTGCTGAGACACAGTACCTGCCACCCTCAGTTCTGAGGAGGAAGGGTTTATGGGGCTCTCGGTTTCTGGCAGTTTCAGTCTGCAGTCAGCTGGCTCCAAGGTGGTTGGCATGGCAGAGGATGCTGCTCATGGCATGGCAGTCAAGAAGCAGAGAGAGATCAAGGAGGGAGAGGGAGATCTATCCTTCCAGGCCCACCCCCAGTGGATCCACCTCCTCTGACCGGGCTTCACCTCCCAATATCACAGTTAGCTATAAATTCCTCAGTGGCCTAATCTGAGAACCCTCATAATCAAACCATCTTTGCAAAGCCCTATCTACAAATGCATGAAGCTTGGGGGAACATGTAGATCTAAACTTCACAAGTAATAATTGACAAATCTGAAATTTGAAACTTTTTCTCTGCTCACTCCATGATCCAACAGTGAGCTTTCAAACATAGCCCGTCCTATGACTTTGGACCACAAGATCCACTTGTGCTAGTTAGTACCAAAAAGACAAGTAAATCAGACAGCAGAGATTTTAAGCTAGAGAGATGCTCATGTGTAGATGTGCGTGTGTATCCACACATACCCACCCCCAGGATAATACATTGTTTAGCAGGAGAGGGTGCAATGGTAATGTCATAATATGAAGGAGAAGGAAGCAATCAGTTGAAGAAGGTGAAGAACACTTCATGCAACAAAATTATGAACTTTCCCCAAGCACCTACTGTGTGCTAGACACTTGCCAGGTATTGTTTTCATGGAAGATTGTCCACAGTTCTGATCTCAGCCTAGTGGGAGGATGCACGCTAATTAATACTAGATTAAAATGCATAGTAACAGTGCATAGTGATGATGACTTTGATGGTATCTCATTTAGGGTCTTGAGAAGGCACAAAAGGGGCCATTGCGGTAGGCTGTTGGGGTTCAGAGATGTACATTTTATGAAAATAGCTCTCCAAATGAGACACCAGAGAAAAGATTTGGTGGTTTGATGGTCCAGTTTGAATCATGCAGGCAAAGAAAGTGAGGACTTTCAGTACTGAAGACAGAAACAACACATGAGAAGCTTCACTGTGAGCAAGGGGGGGCTGGCTGGTGGGACTGCAGTTTTGCTCCAGATGGCTCGTCCGCGGGGTGTGCGTTAAAATTGGCAGGAGATAAAACAAGAAGCGAAAGCAAGAGTAAGTCAAGAAGGCCTCTTTATATTTAGGACAATTGGGAAGCAGGGAATTTTAAACCAGGAACTGAGAGATCAACTTGACAACAATATAAGATGGGACTACAGGACCTTGCAACAGGAGGCAAATAATTAATTTTATAATTAGCCAGTCAAGCAAATCAAGAGTCTTTAAATGATGGATAAATACAAATAAACAATATGTGTAACAAACTGGGACTTAAAAATGGTCCATTAATGATAATTGTAAAGTGATGGAAACATATTTACCTGTTATTGTATGTTTGAAATTTTCCATAAATGATAAAACAAATACATAAACACCACCTAAATGAAATAATATGAATTGGCAATACAGTGTTATTATATTATGATAAGCATGTGTATTAACCAGGCATGGGGGTACACGCCTATATCCCAGTTACTTGGGAGTCTGAGGCAGGAAGATCACAAGTGTGAGGTTATCTTGGGCAACTTATCAAGATCCTTTTTCCAAATGTAAAAAGGGAAAAAAGAGGGTTGTGGATGCAGCTCAGTGGTAGAGAGCACCTGAGTTTGATTACCAGTAATACACACACATACACACATAAGCACACACAAAAGTAATTATTGATAAATAATGTGCTGATGAGATTCCTTAGCTGGGTGGTTTCTAAAGTATTACAACTGCAATTTTCTACTTTATGAACATTTTACCATTGTATGAGAGTCATAGACTTTTTTAAAATAGTTCTTAAAATGATATAATTAACAAAGAACATGTGGGAAGGAAAGTGAAAAGCAAATCTCACAAACAAGATTTTATTTATAAGTGGGATCTATGAAAATTGTCTTTAGCTAGTAGAGTAGGGAAAAAAGAATAATACATCAGTGTATCCCTTCCATGCTTCGTGAAGCCTCAGTGTCTGATTTTAAGAAAACTTGTCAGGTTTTTATATTTTGATGTGCTTTGTACCTGTCCTTATGAAAATATTACTTAGTCTATCAACCCTCCCTTTATCTCCAGTTTTACTTTAGAAGTTATCAGAAATGAGATATAAAACTTAATGCCCACAATATAAAGAAGAAAAGGTGTATTTTGGGCAGCAGTTTCTAGCGGCTTTAGCCCATTGCTCTCCTGCTCCAAAGAGGATGCCGTGGCAGACGGGCATCACAGAGGACAAGGAGCCCATGGCAGGATGGCGGGAAGCACGGAGAGGTCGAGGGAGGAGCACAGAGACCTTTCCAGGCCACGCCCCCACTGAGCCACCTCCTCAGACCAGGCTTCCGCTCCCACGATCACATTTACCTATAAATTCATCAAGGAACTAACGCATTTTATGTTTAACTCTGTGTTCTCGCTGCATATTCAAATCCATGTTCATTTATTTTCATCCTTCAATCTGGCTTATAATTTATGTTCCCTGAAACAGCGTCTTAGCCCAACTCTTTCTTCTGCTGTCAATTAAAACTACTTCTTTAAAT
The DNA here is from genome assembly GCA_004027595.1 of Dinomys branickii. Classification (NCBI taxonomy): domain Eukaryota; kingdom Metazoa; phylum Chordata; class Mammalia; order Rodentia; family Dinomyidae; genus Dinomys; species Dinomys branickii. Next base: position 660 of record PVLD010020866.1, on the reverse strand, counting down.
TTTTCAAATGCGTATGGATATGAGTACTTCAGGGGGAATATGGGCATAACATAACCCTAACTTGCAGTCCCACATAAATATATCAGTTATTTAATTTGGAGAAGGTACTTAATGCTTCTGGAAAGTCAACTTTAAACACAATTAATGAACGTTATTTCTAAAGAAGCTTCAGCCTCAAAAAGTAATTGAAAATACAGAATCCTCTCTAGCCCTACACAGGCACAGCGTCCTCTATTATCAACTCTTGGGCAACAGTGCTGGACTGTTACAGTGAGCGTACCTCCACAGACACTGTGACCCAAGTCTGTCATTCACATGACGGTCCACTCTTCGGATGTAGATTTTGTGAATTTTGTCAAATGCATAATATCACGTTTTCACCCCCCTTGAGGTCATAAAGAACAGTCACACTGCTTTAAAAATTCTATTCTCTGTTCCATGCCTCTCCAATCACTATCTTTTTACTGTTTCCATAGGTTTGTGTTTTATAAAAGTCTTATCATTAAAATCACATCACAATGTAAAGCAGCAACAAGCGGTGTTTTTTTTTCTGCTGTTGTTGATGTTGTTGCTGTTGTTGATGTATGCCTGTTTTCTTTCTTGTCATTGGATTTTTGGTTCTTGTGTTTTCTTTTTTTTTTTTTTTTTTTTTTTTTTTTT
>PVLD010020865.1:0-32816 GCA_004027595.1 Dinomys branickii | reverse complement strand
AGAATAATTCTAACTTACTTTGCAAAATTTACTTTGTTTGTGAGTGAAATGGTAGGTATAGAAACTAAAATGGTCCATTGTACTAATTATAGTGACAGAAAGATAAACTGCAGAAAAAGTAAATATATTCCAACTTTCAATGACATATAGAAATTTAGAGACATTATTACAAACTGAAAATACATGTGGTTTCACAAAACATACAAATGCAAGGAAGCAGAAAAGTAGAAAGATGGCATATTATATTTATTTTTTCTTCATGAGCAATTTTCACTAAGCTCATCCTGATCACTTGATACATTCCACTGGCAATGGAAATTCATCAGTAAACATCATCTTTTCTCACTAGTGTGAGAAACTGTGCAAATATATAAGACCCAAAGTATATAATGATAGTTTTAATTGGGAAGACACTATTTAATAGAAAGGAGAAGCTGTGATTAGGACAGGGAAAAGGGAGGAAGGGAAAAAGACATATATAAAGATATAAATATATATACATTAATTGTATATATTTTATTTAAAATAATAATACAGCTATTTTCTCTTAGTTCATTGAAAGGAAAGTTTCGTGCTAATATTCTTTGGACAGTATTTCATGCCGATGTTCTGTACTCTGGGTAAGTACTATGAAGATAGCAATACACAATGTATTAATTTTTGTTACTCCACTGTTCTGAAACTGTTGGGAGCCAGTGGAGCTTGGTTATTGGTCAACCAGTCAAGCTACTTGAGTATTGAAAAAGGCATCCTGCCAGACAATTACAGTCGTTAGTCGCTAAGCAACATTATCTGCCCGTGATACTAACTTTTCAATCATATAAAATAAATGCCCCTACTATTGAAGTCAGTCCCCTTGCTCATCAGGCAAGAGGTAACTCCAGCTGGCCCTGGCTTTTGTCTCTTGTCTTAATTTTCTAAATCCTCTTGCTGTTTTTCTCCCGGGCACAACGGAGAGACCACTGACTCCCACATGAAACTCTTTTTCTATTTTTATTTATTATTTTTATCTCTAAAATAAGAAAACAAGCACAAAAAAATCCATCAGTATCTTTCAATCCATAATTATGACATTGCATGTACTCTTTCCCTTAAATCATCCAAACATGGTTTCTTATTACATTTGTTTTCCCTGGTGCATTATCTGTGAGTAGAATGATTTAGTGATGCTCTATCAATATATGCTGACCTGACATGGCTCATTTTCCACCCAGTCTACTGAACAGTGTTTTGCAATTTTTATTCGTTCACTACCGTCTGCCCAGAGTTTTCTTTGCATCTCAGCCTGAACACTGTCAGAAACCCTCAAAGAATTAGCTGTTCCAAATGTGCCTGTGAAGGTAGTGAAGGGAGCACTGGAGATTAAATGACACAACTCAAAGATGGGAGGGTTCTGTTGAAACTTCTGTTACAAATATCATGCCTAGGGCTCACAGACATTGTGCAGCATAAAAGTTTTAATTAAGGAGCCTGAATTCCATGCATTTTCTCTTTTGCCTACACAAATAAAGTGACATAAGCAATTATTCTAGAAAACATTACAGTCTAAGTAGTATGAGCAGAGCATTATCCCTATTGTATAAGAACAAATAAAGCCAGTAATAGGAATTATGGTAAACAACATTTTTATGCTATTATTTTAAATGAGTGATGTCATCTTACTGAGCTTAAAGACTGAAATCCATGTTTTCTTTAATTATTATTATAAAAATAACAGATATTGTGCAAAATGCAGAATCTGCAAAAGTAAAAGTTACAAAAAAATGAACACCTGTGATCCCTCCATACACAGGCAATGACAGTTCTCAGTTTCATAGATTTCTTTCCTTCTTTTTATGCTTAGCCCATTGCTTACCATATATCCCCTAGAATAAGACCAAGAATATTAATCTTTACTCCTAAAGACACAATAGGGCTTATTTTCAGGGGATGTCTTTTTAATGTAAAACAATTTACATATATTCTCACACAAAAATTTACATTTATTGAAATATAATCATATCATCTTCTGGAATATTCTTTAAACTCAAATTCATAACTCGCCAAACCCTGAATTCTAGCCTGAATTTCTTTTACTTTTTTGAACTCACAGTGCTCCGTATGTAATTCGGAGCTAGTTTTGAGCTCACTCTGTAGTCCAGGCTAGCTTTGAGCTCACTGTGATCCTCCTGCCTCAGCCCCTAAGTGCTGAGATTATAGTTATACACCTTTGTTCTGGGCTTGGACTGATTTTCTTTTAACTCCGTGCCCTGTAGAACTACTGATCTCAATCTCTCATGACCAGCAATAGAGTTCTCCTTAAATGAGCACTTCCTGCCCATGTAGTTTGCTCACTGTGCAGTGGCAATTCAGCTGTCAGTGATCTTATCCCAGGAATTCTTCACCCAAGTCATGACCTCTTGAATGCGCGGCTTCACAGAATTTCCATTAAACCAACGTTAATTGGAGACAAGTGACGGGAGTGGAACCAAAAATAATGACACTTAAGAATATGGTCCCACAAAAGTGACAGAAACTACAGGCACCAAAATTCTCTAAACATTTTTTGTATTTCACACTAGTGTATTACATATGTCTCTTACAACACATTAGTGCTATGATAAATATAAGCATGCAGTTGTCTCTATTGCATTCTCCCTTGGTTTCTTTCAAGTATGTGTCCATCACTTGAGTGGCATAGCTGGACCATATGGTGATTCTCTATATCACTGCCAGCATTTTTTGGTTTCCTTGATAACAGCACTGCTGATTGAGTAATATGGTTTGGATGTGCATTTTCCTCATGGCTAAAGTTGTTAACGTTTTTATATAATTGTTGACAGCATGTACTTTTTCTTTGAAGTATTTGGTCAGCCAATTTAATTTTTAATGATTGGCTCACTTATTCTTTGATCTTAATTTTTTTTTTAGTTCTTCATATATTATGGTTATTCACCCTCTTTCATATATCATGGTTATTCACCATCTTTGCCAGGTAAATAGCTGGCCAAGATTTCTCCTTACTCAGTGGGTTATCTCTTCAATGTTTTCATTGTTTCCCTTACTGTGCAGAACCAGTGTTCATCTGATATAATCACATTTGTTAATTCTTATTATTTTGGGTGCTACCAGGCTCCTTATCAAGAAACTGCTACTGTGTGTGGTGTTGCACAACTGTATTCTCAGCACTCAGGAGGCTGAGGTAGGAGGATCACCATGACTTTGAGGCCAGCCTGGAGTGCATAGTGAGCTCAGGGCCAGAGTTTTTAGACTCTGCCTAAAAAAACAAAATAAATCAAAACCTGTTGTCTATAACAAATATTTTGAAATATTTCCTATATGTTTTCTTCTGATGGATTCAAATTTTCAGGCATTAATATCTTTGATCCATTTTTCTTGATTTTGTACCAAGATAGAAATGTAATTACAACTTTCTAAAGATGGATGTCCAATTCTCCTATCACCAGTTATTGAAAAAATTGTCATTACTTGAATTTACGTTTTTGTATTCTTTTTACAGAATACAGATTACCACTGATGAAGTCTATAAGCCTGTTAACTCTAATCTAGTTCATTGGTCTACCTGTCTATTTTTATGCCAATACCATACACTTTATATTAGAGTGGTTGTTTATTGTTCTTTCAGTCAGGTATATTTTGTCTCCAGTATTATTTTGAACAAAGTTACTTTGGCTATTTTAAGTTTCCATGTGGATTCTGATAGTTGTGTTAAGAATGTCTTTGGTGTTTTGATGAGGATTCCATTGAATCTGTAAATCATGTTCAATTGTATACTCCCAAACCATGGTTATGAGATGCCTTTCTACATTTTAGTGTCTTCTTCAATTACTTTCTTCAAGTTTTGTGACTTCTTGTACAGTCTTATTTTTTACTTCCTTGGTTAGAGTTAGTCTCAGTTATTTCATATATTTTTGTAGTTCTTGTGAGTGGGATTGTTTTCTTGATTTCTTTCTCAAACAGTTCACTATTGGTGCTCAAGAAAACTACCAATTTTTGCATTTTAATTTTCCGTTCTGTTCTTCTACTTATTTGTTCATCAATTCAAAAAGATTTGATAGTCTTATTAGGGTTTTCTAGGTATGGAATTGTACCACTTGCAACAAGAGAAAATTTACTTCATTCTTTCCTATATGTGTCCATATATTTATTTCTCTGGCCTGATTGCTCTAGTTAAAGTGTCCAGAAATATATTGAATAGAATTGCTACAAAAAGAGACCGTCACCTCAATCTCCATTTTAGAAGAAATGGTTTCACTTTTCCCCCTTAAAAATGATGTTGGTTATAGGTCTGTCACGTACAACCTTTTGGATGCTGATAAATGATCCTACTACTTAGTTTTTCAATGATTTTATTGTGAAAGTAAATTAAAGGAATGATTTTTATAACAATTTAGATGATCAGTGGCTGGGGATATAGCTCAGTTGTTCAGTACCGGCCAGGTAAGGGTGAGGTCATGAGTTCCAATCGCAGTACCGTAATAAAAAATATTTCCCATCACTGCAAACATGCAGTGGGAATAACGCACACCAATTTAGATGATTATGTAAGTTTTATCTTTGAGTCTATGCAGTGAAGTTCATTCAACCTTGGATCCTTGGTATGAAGAGGAATTGACCATGGACTAAGATCTTTTAAATAGGATGTTAGACTCAATTTTTGAGTGTTTTATTGAGGAATTTAGCATTTATATTCTTCAAGGATATCATTCCTTAGCTTCAGTATTTGTTTTATCCTTATTAGACTTTGCTAAGAAGGTAATTCTAGCTCCATAGAATGACTGTGGAAAAGTCCTTTCCCTGTTTAGTTTATGAACTATAGTGATGCTATTTGGCATTTAGTCTGCTTTAAAAGTCTTGTAAAATTCAGCAGTAAATCAAAGTTGTCCTGGTTATTTTGTAGGAATAAGTTTTATTTTTACTCCAATCACATTGCTTGTCACTGGTTTCTTTAGGTTTCTTTATATTCTCTTGGTCTGAATTGATTGCATTAAAGATTTATAGAATCTAACGACATATGGGCTTAGAAACTTATCATTTATCATTCATCTCTAGATTATCCAACTTACTGTAACACAGTTTTACAAAATAGTCACAAATTATCCACTTGTATCTCTTGTACCATCCAGTATTTTTATTCTTATTTTAGTGATTTGAGTCTTCTCTCCTTTTCTTTTAATTTGTTGAATTAAGATTTTGATAACTTAAAAAAATATTCCAGGGACAATCTTTTGTTTCAGTGATACTTTTTATTATTATTTATGATCTACTATATTTCTTTCTGAAATTATACATATATGTGTGTGTGCATATAGTGTCCATTTGATTCCTAGTCTGAATTAACTCTGTTGCTTCTTTGTTTACCTTTCACTTTAGAGATCTACCTATTAGTAAGAATGGGATATTGAATTCACCCACTATTATTATTTTATTGGGGCTATCTATTACTTTATGTCCCAGAGAGTTAGTAATATATCATTAATTATTCCTATGTCTAGTCCACACAAATTTACTACTAATACATCTTCTTGAAGCATTTTTGTCTTTATTAACATATAAATGGTCTTTGTCTCTTTTGGTCAATTTTGGCTTGCAGTCTTTTATTTTAGATTTGAATTTAACTACTCCTATTTGCTTTAAGACTTTCTTTCATTGAAATATCATAGTGACCTTTCTTTTTAAATTTGTGCATGCTTTTACCAGTGAGATGAGTTCTTTTGAAGACAAAATAAGCAAGTCTGTTTATGTATTCCAATCTCCTATTCTGTGCTTTAATCAGAGAATTCAGATATATTATTGAAAGAATTTTACTACTTCCTATAAGTTTTTTGTTCTAATATTCCATATTAATTTCTGTCTTCCTCATTCAATTTAGGGATTTAATGCTTTTGGACTAATCATATTTGATTATTTTCTACTTCTCATTTGCTTAAATTCTCTTTTAGTAAGATTTTATGTTTTCCTGTGCTCTTGCAGTTGTGCATATCGTTCCCTCTCATCTGGATGCAGGATTCCTTTGTGTACATTCTGTAACACTGGTTTAGCAGTTGTGAATACTTAGTTTATACTGATATTGGGAAAGCCTTTATTTCTCCTTCAATTCTGAAAGATAACTTTCCTGCATACAGTAACCTACATTGACAGCTCTTTTCTATCAGGTTATTGGTTGCCCTTCTGACCTTTACATTTTGTGCTGGGAAATCTGTGGTTATTGTGATGGATTTTCCTCTAAAGACAATTTAACGCTACTCTTTTGGAGTTTTTAATATTCTTTGTTCTATATGTTAGGACATTTATAATATATCATTGAGAAACTCTTTTCTGGTCATGTCTATCTGTAGTTCTAAAAGGCTTCTTTACCTGTATGTACATATCTTTACCGAGATTTGGTAACTTTTTCTCTATTACATCACTGAGTAGTTTTTCTCTGTCATTAGCTTTTATTCTGATTCCTCAATCTAAATATATGATCCAACACTTTTTTCTTTATATCTCAAATATACTAGTGAGTCTTTCAACTGCACCTTTTGTTTGACTTATTAATCTTTTCAATTCTATGATTGTTGGTTGGTTTGTTTCTAGAATCTTTTATCTCTATATTCAGATTTTCTTTCATATTTTTGGCAAGGTATTTGAAAACAGTGTAGTCACCCCTTTCTGATGCCTCTCATTTTTGAATCCGCTAGTTATGGGGGTCAGTAAGTCATTGATGCAGTCAAGCGTGTTCTCTCTCAGTTTCAGTCAAACAGGCCGAGTCAAATTGGTGCTGGAATGGACTCAGGTAACGTCCACAATCTCGTTATATTCTCTTAGAGGCCTTAGTACATCTACTCAGGGTTATGAGGCGGTGGGAGCTTCCCAGGAGACCATTTCACGCTGAACTGTGTACCCACTGGAAGGACATTCCCTTGCTCCTATGATTCTCAGTTAGTGCAGCTGTGCGCATTTCAAATATGCAGTCTGCAGTGATACAGCCTGAGTTCGTCAGAGTATGGAGATAGTGACCAAACCAAAGCAATCTGCGCTGGGGGCTGGTCTGCACATAACTGCCTTTCTTGTCACAAATGATTAACCCCTAGTTACAAATGTAAATGCTTTTAACTTCCCTCCACATTATAGACTATGTTTCCCATCACAAAGAGTTCTCAGCGGATTAGTGTCAAATTACTTATTTGGACTCACACTGGTAGTAGCTTCCGTTTGAAACAGTGAAGGGAAGAATCCATTGCATTTGGGAGAAATAAAAATGCAGGATTTTCTGATTCTCCAAACAGTAACCTCAGAGCATAAGCCACATCTCATAATGCCTCCTAGTCATAGCACTATATAAATGTGCTGAGAAGCACAGAGTATCGCTTCTCTAGTGACAGCTTGCTTTGTAGATCCCATGAATCTTATCTGTGTAGACAGTATGCTTGCCAGGTGCTGGATTCTGTGCTTACAAGTTTGCCAGGACTGTCTGTCTCATCTTTATCTGCAGCGAATAGGCACTTCCCCTCCCTGAGTGGAGCCACTGAACATCTGGTAGTGGGGTGTTCTGTCTGCCTTATTATTCTAATATCCAATGCTTCTGTATTCCACTTGGTTGTTGAAGCTTCCCTGTCACACATCAGTACTTTCCTATGACCCCAAACTCATCGTGCAGTTCACATCTGTTCTTGCAGACTGTTTCTTGGAGACACAACTGAAGGCTTGATTTTTTTCTAATTAACCATCTTCCTATTATTTCACATTTATTTTATGCCTTTTGTCTTGAATCTTGAATCATCTCAAGAGTTCTAAATATATATAGTAAAAGTGTACACTTCATAATACTATAAAAAGAGTCTTTATTTGCTCCAATCCTATACTTCATAAGTAAAGACTTTTACAGTGTTGGATTTTAATTATTTAAATGACTACATCATTTATTTGAAATGAAGAAAATCAATGTATTTAAGCATTCACACATACACACATACATAATTTCTTAGAACAAGAGGAGACAAAGGAAGAATTGTAGACACAAGTACCCATATGCATGTTCATACACACAAAATTTATTTCTTATTACTTTTTAGGAACATTCAAATAAAATTCTTAATTACTATAAGCTATAAAGCTTAGGGAAATTTATTTTCCTCTTCTTTCTTTCCTTTTAAAAATGTCAACTATGGGTTGGAGATATAGCTCTGTAGCACAGCGCCTGCCTGGCAAGGGTGAGGTCCTGAGTTTGATTTCCCATACCAAAAAAAAAAGACAAGAAGTTTTGATTCTTTTGTTAACTCATATGCTTTGTTTCTCAGATTTCTTACTTTTCACTAGTGTTTTCAACAATTTACATTCATTGTTCTAAGAAGTTGTTCTCTACTTTTATTTTTATTTAATTTGCTTAATTAAAAATACCATGTATAATATTAAAGTAGTGTGTTCATTTGTTCATTAAAATATCAGGAACTGGACATGGTGATGCAGGCCTGTAATGGCAGTATTCTCAGAAGCTGAGGCAGGAGGATCATAAATTAGAGCCCATCCTGTGAAACTTAGAGATTTAGCAAGACTCTGCCTCTAAATAAAAAAATAAAAAAACGTTGAGGATGTAGCTTAGTATGAAGTTCAGGGTTCCATTTCCAGTCCCACAGAGAAAAGTAAAATGAAATTAGGACTGTGAACATTCATATACATTCCTCTCTATATTTATCTTTCATTTATATATGTAAGAGTACATATAATGTTATGTTTCAGAATATCTGTATATTAAGCTTTAGGGGATATTGCATGAGAACATTTTAAAAAGGCTTCTAATTTCTAATTAAATTTCATCCAACTGGGTATTGCATATTGTGACTATCATTGACATTCTTGGCTTTTAATGTCACCTTTAGAAATGCAAATATATAATATAAGTGAAAATTATTTTTTTAATTCCCAAATGGGATAATTTCTTTTCCTATTGCAGCGCTTTAAGTTTTTACAGAAATATTGAATAGAAATTGTGATAGTGGGTATCCTTGTCTTATTTCTGATTGTGAAGTGAAAGTTTTCAGTATTTTATCATAAAGTGTTTCATTTGCTCTAGTTTTTACACACCTTTCAGTATAAGGAAAGCCCTTTCTATTCAAAGATAAATAAGAATGTTCCTTAAATAGTATGCAATATAATTGTAGAGTGGAAAGGGAAAATGGTATTGGGTTTCTAAGAAATATTTGGCCATGCATGTGTAGAAAATGGATGCACCATGAGACTGTAAGCGTAAGTGAAGTAAGTCAGATAGTGAAGGTGAAATAGCATGTGGCTGCTCTAATATGAGAGACCCAAAACATATGTAATTAAAACAGTGGATGAGACATGTTAAGAAATAAGGAAGTAGATTCTGTAGATATAGGAAAGTATCCTAGGGAAAAGAGAGAGAAGGAGGGCACAGGAAAAGAAAAATGATCAAGATATTTATACATATCATCCATCTAATAATTACTAATAAATATTTTTTAATTATGGAAAATACAAATAATATTCTTGTAACTTTCCTTTACCACCTTACCAAATTGTATGTTTGAACTACGTCTTGTTTTACTGTGAAGTGTTAGCTTAAAATTGATGAACAAATACTGATACACTATTATGAAGTAAAGTCTCTAGTTTAAATTACAGTTAATATTGAGCTCTATAATTATGATTTTACATGTGGAAAATAGCCATCATCCATCATCACAGTTTAATACAGAAAAGGTTTTTGAGCCCTAAAAATCCCCAGTGCACCATCTATTTGTCTGTGCCACTTATACCATAAAATTTCTGGCCATTGCTGATTATTTTACCACTTCTAGATTTTAGCACTTTCCAAGATTCCATCCCTTTGGAATCCAACAGATTTTAGGCTTTTCAGAATAGCTATCATCTCTATGCTTTTATGTTTCCATCCTGTCTCTCAAGTACAGATAGGTCATCTTATCTTTTGTTTCTTAGTAATAGTCCACAACAGGCAAATCCCGCATTTTCTCTATCCACTTACCAGTCAAGGGTAATCAAGGGATATCATGATTGCTTTATTTTTACCAGTTGTAGATAAGGCATACATAAACATCACATTTTGCATAAATAAATATATATATATATATATATATATATATATATATATATTGAGCATATGTGGGGGATATTCTTGGAGCCCAGTTTCTTCATAGTATGACAAGACTGTACTTAGGTTTGTAAGAAAGTGCCAAACTGTCTTCCATACATTGTAATTACATTTTGCGTTCATTAGGCGACAAAGTATGAGGGATTCTGGGCCTCCACATTTGTATAATTTGCTTTTGTCAGTAGTTTACATTTTATTCATTATAGCAAACACCTAAAGATGGTTCATTGTTGTCTTAATTTAAAAATTCATGCCATATTATGCCATACATCTTTTGTATCCTTAGTTTTAGAGCATAAATATCCAGTTCTAGCAGCATTAGTTGAAAAAACTGTCTTTTCTCCACAGATTTACTTTAGTTTTGTTTCTCAAAGATGACCTGGTTCTATTTGTGTGCCTTTCTCTCCAGGCTTTCTATTCTATCACAGTAAGATTTGCCTATTCTTTCTCTAACAAAAGATTGTTTTCGTTACTGTGGGTTTATATTAATTCTTAAATGTGAACCCTGTTAGCATTTCAACTTTGTTTCTCTTTAATATTGTATGATAATTTGGAGTTATTTGACTTTCCGTTTGTATTTTAGAATAAGTTCATTGACATCCACAAAGGAACTTTCCGAAATTTTTATTGGAATGTTATGGAATATATAGATCAATTCAGGGAAGATTACATTTTAACAATAATTTGAAAATAAAACAATATTTAGTATTCACATCTATTAATATATATCACTTCTAAACCTAAAATTTATTTTATTTTCTGGTCTCATTTGTTTTATTGTATAACGTTCTTTAAATATCTGTCATTATAGATCTAACATATATTAGCATTCTTTCCCAGGAAGATGCTTATCCATAATAATTGGGTAATATACATTTTTAAATGTTCAGTGATAGAGTTTAGTAAGAGAAATCTAAGGTATGTTACCATGATTTGCTCTCTTAGTATCCACATAAAATCATTGTTTAGTCTAATAATTACATGAATATTAATATCACCCAATCATCCATTATAGATTCATTATGCTACACTATTACTTTTTACTTTATGATATATTAAATAAAAGCCAATCAAGCCAGTAGACTGGCAAATACTTTTTTTTTTGTACTTCAGAATGATTTAGTCCTAGTTATTTCACTTTTAATGTCATAGGGAAGTGAATAAAACTCGATTTTTTATAGAACAATGTGTAAGTTCTATAATACTCTAACTCCCAGATCTATCTAAAGATACTCAATAAATGTTAATTCAGTGGGAGCCAATACCATTGCTGTGTTGTCCGTCTGTGCTTTATTGATATTCTTAGGGTTAAAGTCAATCTAACCCCACTTTTCCTAGCATAGCACGTCTGACTTCGGAAATGGCAGACGTCTTAGTTACTTCCCTTTCATTGCTCAGACAAAATATCTGACTCCCAAAATTAAAGGAGGAAAGGTTTATTTTGCTTACAGTTTGTGGAGGTTTCGGTTCATAATCCACCAGCTCCAAGGAAGGGTCCACAGGACAGAAGGACAACCTTTCATACAGGCAGAAGACAGAAAATGTAACAAAAGCAAAAGGGACAAGCATCTTTCCTACCCTCATGTTGTATGCAGGCTACCGCCCCAGGGCAGGTAAAACACACTGCCAATCACAGATCTAAATAATGAACCAATCACAACCTCTGGATTCAGCCTCCTCAGAAAAGCCTGCCCCCATAACTATACGTGGCTTTATGGAGCCATCCAGACACAAACCATGACAGCAGAAAAGTGTTTTAGGGTTTAAGATTAGTGAGATAATATATCAGTGAAATATTTCATTTACTGGTATTGGCACAAAAATTTTGACACACATATAGTGGATGAACTATTCCCATTCTTAATACAAATGAGAAAGACACATGCTTCTTGCAAGTTTTAAAAACTTCTTGTTAAATTAGGAAAGGAAATATGAGTGAGATATAATTTTAAGCTATTCAGAAGTTATAGAGAGTCAGATGTAGAAAGTATAGATTTAAGTAACCACTAACTGAAACCGAGGAGTTACTTGTGTTTATATTTGGTTGAATGTGTAAATGCTATTGCAATCATAGTGAGTTTGGCTTTTTTCTAGTATTCAATAGTGGAGTCATATATTCCTGTGATGTCGTTATATTTATCATCATTTGAAATAAAATATATTTATAAATTTATAGCTGCAAGCAAAGAGAGTTAATGGAATACTATATTGTTTAGGTGTATGTCTAAGAAATAAGAAATTTTGCTTATAATGTGACTCAGTTCTGTAGTTCTCTCAGTAAATAAAATTTACTTATCTGACAATCAGAGTAGAAGCACAAGGCACCTTGAGTGCTCAGTAGAATCAATGTGCATAAAGTATACCAAGTTCCAAGGGGAAAATTTTGTCATATACTAGTCAGTTCACCTGTCTCATGAAATCACCTGAAAACTTTGAGCATAAGATGTAATTAAGTGAGTAAATTTTGTCTGTTCTTGAGTAGTCGTGTAAAATTGTGACCACAGCCAGCAATTCATTGGCTATTAATGAAGCTCTTAATAATCCACTGGCTAGGCTGTCCTAGCAAAATCTGACCTTTAAGTGAATATTATCCTTTTAAATTGGCTTATCTTTTATTTTCATAACACTGTTTTTCTTTCATAGCACAAATGAACTTTCTTAGTTTTGAAAATCACATATATATTTTTTTGTAGATAAGTACCAAACATTAAAAGAAGAAATATATAATTAATTTGAGTTATACAAACCAAAAAGAAATGTACCATAGTCATTAAAGAAGGATCTTGTTTGCTGGATTTATTATCTTTCCGCTGAGCTCATTAAGAAAGATTCTAGGAAAGGACTGCAGTGTCAATTAATTTTAATGGACATGGCCAAGGTTTAATAGTGTGTGTTTTAATTGACTTGAGATTAGGTTAAATTGTAGCCTAGGTGGCCATTCATAAAAATTAGATTTGGATCAAGAGATATGAAACAGTATTCTAAGAGAATTTGATAACATTGGTCACCTATGTAGAAAGCACTTTTATTAAAAAATAATCTTAGGAGTATACACTTTTAAACTACAAGAAGAAAAGCAGCTACAAATTAAACATCATGAAACAGATTTATATGTATAAAAAGTGATCCATATATAACGGTGATGAAGACAGAAACTCATATGCCAACATATATTTTGTGAATAAATGCTTAAGCCATCCAAGGCTCAGAATGTTGGTGTCATAGGTGTCAAGTAGTACACTTGCAAACTGGCCGAGAATGATCTCACAGTTTTTAATCATCAAATCAATCAGATATGTTGGTGTGACATTCCTGTTTCTTTTCCAATATGACATTGGTTAAAATTATCTTTCATTTTATTCACCTTGGAGTTTGAGCCAGTTTTGTTCAGTTGCCAGTAAGGTACATGTAGTAATGAATAGATTCAACTTCATTATTATTAGGTAAGCAAAACTGTCCAGAATTTTTATTTTTTATTTTTATTTATTTATTTATTTATTTATTGCGGTACTGGGGATCGAACTCAGGACCCTGCACTTGCTAGGCAAGCGTTTATTCCACTGAGCTATATCCCCAGCCCCTGTCCAGAATTTTTAACATTTTGGAAAACTCAACTGCCATGAATGATGGATAAAACAAAATAACATACAGGTTGAGTTTTGTCAGTTCTACATTAGAAATTCACATTCATTCTCATGTAATTGTTTTGACTAAAACTGCACATATATTTCCTGGAAAGACAGCATTGATAAAGATTGATTTAATGTAGTATAAAATGAGTTATTAAATCTTTATTTTCAGTAACGAATGTGATATGCTTAGTTTAGAAGAGTATGATAATGAAGTCAAGTATGTGTATGTGTGCGTGTGTAGGGAGAATGGTGGGTAATTTTATGTGTCAAATTGCCAAGTATATGGTGCTCAATTATTTACTCAAACATTCTCATTACAGATGTTTTTTTATATGCGATTAAGATTTGCAACCATTTGACTTCAAAGTAGGTTAGTAGTTACTATTTTGGAGACTTAATTTCATACAGGCCTTAGGAATAGATACTGAGATTTATTAATGAAAGTAACAGATATAGAGATAATGGAGTCCTTGGAAACTACTTTGTGAATGGAATCAATATAACTATTATCAAAAATACTAGGTACATTTATTTTAAAGCTAAAATAAAACTACCACACACTACATATTTTAGTTACATTCTTATTACTGATACACAGTACCTGATGCCCATTACCCTAAGGAAGAAAGGATTACTTTGGCTCACAGTTTATAGAAGTGTTACGATATAGCTGGCTGCTCCAAGATAGAGTGCCACGGTAGGAGGACATAGCAGAGGAGAAACAGCTCATGACATAGCAGGCTGGAAGCAGAAAGACATCAAGGAAGGAGAGAAGGAGATAGACTCTTCCAGGCCACACCCCCACTGACCACCTCCACCGATGTGTCATGCCCCTGTGAGCCAATCACCTCCCCCAAACCCCAACTATGACCACTTCAGGCTTTGGAAGACATCTAGAGAGAAAACATAGACATACAGGAATCACAATACTTCATATTTTTAAAGAAAATAAAATCACTGTGCCACCAAGATATCTGTACCCTCATGTTTAATGCATCACTATTCACAATAGCCAAGATATGGAATCACATCCATCAACAAATGAATGAATAAAGAAAATACGCTACATATAAAAATGGGATACACTTCAGAATTTAACAATGATGGAATTCTGTCTTTTGTTATGAAATAGATGAATCCAGAGGACATCATGCAAAAGTGAAATAAGCCAGGGTTAGGAAATCTATAGCACAAGTTCGTATTCATATCTGAATTTTCAAACCATTTCAATAGAAGTGGAGAACAGAAAAATGACTACCAGTGCCTGTGAAGAGTAGGGAGGATGGGCCAAAGTGGTTCGATGAGTACATGGATAGAACTACATAAAAGAGAAAAGTTCTGACCTTCTTTTGTGCAGTTGTGTGCCAATAGTTAACCCTAGAATATTGAATATTTCTTTTTTTTTCTTTTTTTTTTTTTTTTGCAGGACCAGGGATCAAACTTCGCACTTGCCAGGCAGGTGCTTATTCCACTGAGCTATATCCCCAGCCCTAAATATTTCATAGTGTCTAGAAGTGAAGATTTTGAATGGTCTTTCATAAAGAAAAAATAAATTTTCAAGGTGATAGATGTACTCATTACCTTCACTTGATCATAACACATTGGATACATGCTCTCCGTAAGTAAGTGCAAATATTATGTGAAATATAATGTTTTTAAAAATTACTGAATAGAAATTATGTCTGAGTATCCACCCTGCTGAACTACATTTTGACTCAAGATTATAACATCAATTCTTCCCTGAATTTCTAGTTTGTTGGTTTGTCCTGTGAATTTCAGATACTCTGTTCTCCACAAGCATGTGATCCTGGGAAGTTATTTCCTAAAATAAGTCAAACAAAATAGACAGATGAATAAACATTTTAGTGACAAATATATAATATATATGTATATGTTATAGATTAAAACATATAAATGAATATATCTCCTTGGAATTATTTCCTCAGGAAATCCTGATTGGTATATGAGTTACGCTTATTTATTTCTAGACCCATTTCTTGTATAAACTGGCAATTGATCTAAAGGGACAGTGCTCTGAGTATTGATTTTATGTCATAAACCCACAATAACTGACATAAATCCTCCATGATTTGTTCTCCCTACAGAGGGTCTGGAATGGGAAAAGATAATAAATAGAAAAAGTAATACAAGATTTCAAAAATGACCTGAAACTCCAATGAAGATGAGTCTTTTGTCCACATCACTCATTATCTAAACTGTCTTCATATTCAACTTACATGAATGAAAGGGAGTCTACTAAAGGAGATATTTGAATTTGGAAAATATCAAGCTTATTTCTATCTAAAACACACATACGTATGAAAACTACTGTCTTTATGTATTTTGACCACATATTACACCTTATTTTTTGAGTTGACATCTTAATTTGTTTTAGCAACTAAAAGTAATAATAAGTGTTTAGGCACTTTATATTCTAAGTCTGGACTTCTTCAGCTTGTTGGCATAGTTAATGGTTTGTACTTGAATTATACTGCAATAATGTTGACACTGTCAAATGTGCGTGTCCATCAGTTGTTGTGTGTTATCTTTCTGGCACTCAGGCTGAGCTTGGTAATGAGTATGGAATCAGCACACCTAGTTGTAAATGATGTATGAAATTAGAAAATTTCTGACCATTGCCATTACAGAATGCAAAGTGGAGAAGAAATCTTGTGCGTAACTGCTCTCTGCTTTAGTTATTCCACATTTCTACATGCAACCAGTTAACGAATAGAGGAAAAATCAAGCAAATTTGTGAACCTTAAATTTTATTGTATTCATTTTCATGTTTTATTTAAATATTTCCTATTCTTTTAAAACTAATGTATGTACTACATACATTATTAATGCTTTCCACTTCTCTCCACTTAGTATGATATTGCCTATAGGTTTGTCACAACAAGGCTTATATCAGACTGAGGTAAAAATCTACTGCTACTTTCTTCAGAGTTTTCACAAGGAATGGATGCTGGATTTTCTTTTATATTTTAAAGAGAAAAAAACAGTGACAAAAATAAAACAATGAAGACAAAAACAAAACAACATAAAAACAATAAAAACTATACAGGATTTCAAAACAAGATGAGAGGAATTAGCATTAGTTGTTATATTGTTATGTCCAATGAAGTTGCTCACATCACCAGATGTAAGAATGCAACTGGTAATCTGAGCACCTAATTTGAAGACTACAATATGCAATGTAACAACCATTGTTGAATTCTTACAATCTTGTCTAGTTTCTAATTGCTTTTTATTATGTTTTATTGGATTTTGGAGTTTCTCAATCATTTTTTGTGCATCTATGGAGATGGCCATGTGATTTTTTTTACCTTGCTTCTGTTTATATTATGTATTATATTAGTAGATTTGCATGTTTTTTTTTTTGTGGTACTGGGGATCGAACTCAGGACCCTGCACTTGCTAGGCAAGCACTTATTACACTGAGCTATATCCCCAGCCCCAGATTTGCATGTATTAATTCATTATTGGATCCCTGGTATAAATTCTACTTGGTCATGATATATAATATTTTTGATGATTTGCTTTATTCTGTCTGCCAATATCTTATTTAAATTTTTCCTATCTATGATTCTTATAGAGGTGGCCTACATGATCTCTCTCTCTCTCTCTCTCTCTCTCTCTCTCTCTCTCTCTCTCTCTCTCTCTCTCTCTCTTTCTCTCTCTTTCTTTCTCTTATAACAGAGTTTTTTCTCTTTTCTGAATCAGAATAATCATTGCTTCCAGAAATAACTGTGGGAGTTCTGGTTCACTTTCAAATTCATTAAAGAGTTTGAGGAGTATTGGTGTTAGATCTTCTCTAATGTTCTTATGGAATTTGAGATGGATTCATCAGAACCTGGGGCTTTCTGGATAATTTTGCATTATTTCTTCAATTTCATTGATTATTCAGGACTTTTATTTTTTTGGTCCAGCTTTGTAGTTCATATGTATCTAGAAATTTGTACATTTCTTGTACATTTTCTGTGTTATTATAGTACAGGTTGTCATAGTAGATGCTGATAGTCTTATGGAATTTAGTAGAATCTGTTAGAATTTCTCCTTTGTTAATACACACATTTGGCTCTTTATCTTAGTAAAATTGGCTAAAGATTTTTCTATTTTGTTTAATCATTCAACAACAGCAAACTCCTCACTGATACATTGTATTCTTTTTATAGTCTCAATTTCATTAATTTCTGGAGTATTTCATCTCCTGTACTAGCCTTAGCTTGGACTGTTCTTGTTTTTCCAGAATATTAAGTTTATTTATTTGAGTATGGTAGGTTATTGAGGTCTCCTACTATTATTGAATAAGTTTTTATCTTAATGTTCATGTCCATTAGTGTTTGCTTTATTAAGCTGTATGTGCTAGTATTATATATATATATATATATATATATATATATATATATATTATCACTACATTTTCAATCGGCTGCTCACCCGGTCGCCATCTTCCCCGGATCCCGTTCTCTTAAACAATATGTAATGACCTTCTCTATCTCTTTGATCAGACTTGATTTCATACCCACTTTTAAAAAATTAAAATAGCTACTTCTTTTTTTCCTGGGTTCCCATTGCATGGAATATTGCTTTCTATCCCTTGATTTTTAATCTGTGAGTTTCTTTTTAAAATAAATATGTTTCTTCTATACTGTACATATTTGGGGCATTATCCATTCTGCTAATATGTGTCTTTTGGTTGGGGAATTGAGGTCATACATTTTAAGATTCATTACTGAGTGATATTGCCTTATGCCTGTCATTGCATTATCTTATTTTTGCTCATTTCCTTATTGTTGTTTCATTTTGCTCAGCTCCTTATCCCTTCAGGTATATTCATTCTTTGTAACATATTGGCATCGTTGGCTTCATTGTCTCTTTCCACAACATCCTTGAAAAATTTGTGTATTCTAGTTTGGTCCTCATGAATTTCTTCATCTTCTCACCACAAAAATATCTTATTTCTCCATCAAATTTGAAGGAAAGGATACGTAAATGGGGGTTGGAAATAGTTATCTTTTAGTGCTTGAAGCAAAGTACTTCAAACCCTCCTGGCCTTTAAGGTTTGTGTAGAGAAGTCTGCTGTAGTTCTAGTGGGTATAGCTTTATATGTTATTTATTACCTTCCTTTAGCACCTTTAAGATTTTGTTCCTGTGATGAACTTCTGCTACTTTGGGTATAATGTGGTACAGAGGTGTTCTCTTTTGACTGTGGCTATTTATAATTCTGTGTACTTCAATTATCCATGTGTTTATTTCTTTTCCCAATATTTAGGAAGTTTTCTCCTAATATTTAAATGCATTTTGCATTGTCTTTGGATTTTTAACTTATTCTAATTAATCTTAGGTTATTCATTCTTACATCATCTAGAAGGTGTTGGACTAATTTTCATGTTGTTTTTACTGCTTTTAAGGTGTCTTTGAGTAACTTGTCTTTGAACATACCATTGTTTTCTAGTTCTGAAATTCAGTTATCACATTTCTCATTTGTGCTGACCATACTTTCAACACAATCTTTAATCTCTTGGATTTTTAATTGAAACCCTTTCACGGAATCAACTTTTTTAATAAAGTAATCATTCATGTTTCACCTCATTTTCATTAGCTCATCTAGCTTTTCACTATGGTCTCCTTAAAGCTCTTGAAGCATTTTGGTTATTAACTCTATTATCTACTTAGGCTATATTTTCCACGATCATCTTTAATACTTCTATGGCCCATTTTCTCATCTTCTTTTTTCTTTCTTTTTAGTAATGTGGATGTGTGGTTTATGCTAGTTTAGCCCTCAGAGCCCCAAGGATTAGCTTTGGGGCAGTTTGGAGTTTGGGCAGGCATTTTCCTCTCTTCATGTTTGTGGTTTTAATTGTTTGGTTTGTTTTGGGTCAAGTTTGTGGTCTTTTACTGTGTAAAAGCCTTGTCTTTAGTATACCATACTTCCCCCCAAATGAGACATAACTGGAAAGAAGCCCTAGCATGATTATATAAGACTTGCAGCAAAAATAAAGCTCCAATAAATTTCATCAGAAAGACTGATACATTTAGTATGTCCAACATAACATATGTTGAATATATTGAATTCTATAATAATAATAGTATTTAATTGAGTATAAATACATAATAATATCACTACTAATATTTAAAATAAATGATAATATAGATTGTAATTAAGCATTGGTAAATACCAAAGTGGGTCCCTTTGGATAGAGATAACCACTTATGTAAACAAATGAACTCAAGACTTATTACCAAATTACTAATAAGAGTACAGACTCAATGCACCAATGACATACACACTTGATCACGAGTGGACATGCTTGGGTCTAATATGAATATTCATAATTTAATGTCTTGTATTGTACTTTATGCACTTCATGTGAAGTTAAGAAATACATTCTGAATTTTGCAGCCTGAAGTTTTTTTATCCCTTTCGCGTGGACCACCATTCTTGATTGTCATCATTTTCATTGCCACTCCTGTCTCATAAGTCTTCAAAGAACACTTGATTTAATGGAAACTTTGTGAAAACTCACCTGCAAGTGGTTGTGACCTGGGTAAAAATTCATGAGATAAATCACTGACAGCTCTTTTTCCAATGTTCTTTAAGCAGGTTGCATGAAGAAGCAGTGCTCAGTGAAGGAGAGCTGTATCGCTCAATGTGCAGCATTGGGCCCCATGGTTCTACAGGAAATGGAGTCATGAGAAATTCAAGTTGTAAAATGGGGTTTGGAAAGTGTTAATAATCTTCCACCAGAAGATGACATGACTGTATTTGGATAAATGTAGAATTTTGTCCATGAATAAATGTAAATTTTTTTATATAAGATAAAAAGGGCATCCCCTAAAACTAAGCCCTATTGCATCTTTTGGAGGAAAAATTAGTATACAGCCCAGTCTCTGCCCTAAGATTTAAGCACTTTGGTTAATTTGAGAGAAGAGGTTGTAGGCTACTTACTCCAACACTAAGTTTTCTGGGAACGTGCTGTAGTAATGTTAATGTTGCAAAAGTCATTTGATTATTATCTTACAGAGAAATAACACTAGCTATAGGGCTTTATAATATAAAGCAAATCTTCTACAGTAGCATCATCAGAAATAAATAAGATATTAACATAAGCACCAATTAGGAACCAACCTTAACCCTAGAGAAGAAACACACAATTATGATGTAAACATTAAGACAATTCAGGTAGTGACTTACAATAATGTGTAATAAATATACTGAATCCTAAACAGCTAAATCTCTGCTAATGGTAGAAAGCTATTCAACCATAATTTTACAGAATCAACTAAATGTCAAAAGATTAACAAAACTTTAGGGCTATGCTGATAAAGATTTATGGCTTGTGAACTGAACAATGTAAAAGAAAAATTCTGAAACCTTAATGTATATGGATGACAAGGAAAAGCTTGTCATGGTGGAGCACACATGTAATCCCAGCAGTTGGGAGGCCGAGGTAGGAGGATCATTTCCAGTACGAGACCAGCCTTGGCTACATGGTGAATTCAAGGCCAGCTTGAACTGTATATTGAAACCCTGTCTAAAAAAGACCAAAAAAAAAAAAAAAAACCCAAACCAAAAAAAAAAAAAAAAAGGAAGGAAGAAAGAGGAAAGGTGCACAGGATAACACTGTTAGTAGAAAGACCTTTATGGAATTAGGTAGGAGGTAGAAAAAATACACTGAGAAGAAACAGAGGATAAAAGAAAGAGAGAGAAAAATGAAATAAACTATACAAACAGTAAAAATAAGAGAGAAAATAAATGCAAAAAATTACAAGGGTGAAGATAAAAGGAAGCAATAAGACATAAGAAGCAAAGAAGGATAAAGGAAAATTTCTGAACATCCAATAAACTGATGAAGAAAAACGGAAAGTAGAAAGAATGAAAAACAAAATAAAGTGAAAATATTACTGAAAAACAGTGCACACGCAGCACAGAAAAGCAAAACCAAAATGAGAAAACCCCCCAAAATTGAAAACCAAAAACATAACTGAAAAGAAACATTGTATAAATCACATAAAGTTAAAAAAATTCTCTGTCATTTTAAATATGTGGTTTTATGCCAGGATGTACAATTTGGGGGCAATTTCCAAAATAAAATGAGTCCTTACTCACACTGGTAGATAAAGACAGCAGTCAGGGCCTAGATCCAAGCCGAATAGTCGCAGTAGGTGGCAACAGGATTAGGATGATTCGGCCAAGTGGGCCCCAAAGCACCACAGGCCGAGCCAGTGGAGATCCCATGGCCCACAAAGAGAAAGAACCTTAAGTTTACACTTTAAAAGGTTTCTTAATGGAGTATTTTTACTTAATATTTATGCATATGTGACACTGGTTTTAGCAGTCATTTCCCCACATTAATAGCCTTTCTTTCGTGGCAAAACAAAAAGTGTAGAATAATTCAGGCTGACCTTGGGCTCCCCTGGGTGTGAGCCCAGTTTTCTTTAGGGGAAAACCCTCAATAGCTCTCTTGCCAGCCAGAATTCAGCTCCCTGAACACAACTGTCCTGCATGGTTGTCTCTCATGCAGTTACTCTAGGGAGGCAACACTGGGAACTTTAAAGTTGTCCCCATCTGTCCTGAGTCCTGCACTGAAATAATGAATCTATCCCCAGAATGTCCTCTGATCAATCCAGGACATAGGGTGCATCCTTGTACTGTGGACCTGCACCAGCCTTGGCCTGTCAGTGGAGTCCCATGGGACCAGAATTTTGCACTTGGCCCGAAGTTTACAAGCACTATCAGTCTATTCCACCACGCAGTTATTCCAGGAATGCTTTGGGCTTCCCAGCTTTCACTTTGTCTCTGTGGATTTGGTCTCCCTTTCTTATGAGCCAGGGAGAAAGTGCAGATTGTTCCTTATCTCTTTTGTGTTCTGGCTCTTCAATTTCTTTGTACAATTTAATTTTCCTGTCAGATCCTTCCTGGTTCTTGGGGATCTATTTCTCTCTTTCTATTTTTCTCCAGGTTTTTATTTTCAAGGGTCTTGATTTCAAGTATCAGACACGCTAAGTTGCTTTTGTTAACCACTTTGATTTTCTGGGAAATAACTTCTAATTAATTATATATTGATTCAAAGTATGAGTCAGAAGTTGATATTTTTTTTACTTTATTTTTTTCTGAATTACATAGAATACAATTATAACTTAATTCTCCACGGGTTTAACCCTCTTTTGACTTTTTGAATATATTAAATTGATTTAAATATATATGAAGAAATTGAGATTAGGTATGGCTGAGACATTAAAATTATAAATGCAGTGGACTAGGAAAAAGGACCAACTCATGAAATTACTCAGCTTTAAAATTAAAATGTATCTTTTGAAAAATTTGATATGCTCCATTTAATGGAGTATATATTAAGCCATTAAACATTACGTAGAGAGAATACACATAATAAAAATATACTTATCATGAAATAGGCAATTTATAGATTAGTAGACAGAATGGCATTTTAAGGAGAAACAGAATGAAATAAAAGGAATATGTTTTCCTCTTTAACATGACTAGTCAGAAATTTTAGGATAGTCTTTCTTAACTACAATGAAGGCACAGAACATCTACAGTGAATATCATGTTTTCACGGACTCACAATTTTTCTAAATTTTCTGATGCTACAATACTTTTGGTAAAATGAAAAATAATTCTTTTTCAAACACTATACAGTGATGCATTTTTAAAACCTGCCAAAGTGCTTCACTTTCCTTCATAGAGGCAATAAGGCTAATCATAGTCTGAAAAGGATGCAAATTTTGAGTTATGAGAATGTACAAAGAAGTAGAGAAAGGATGTGCTAACCAACTGTGGTGGATTGACAACTGGTGGTCAACTTATACCTGCCAGATGAAGTGAGTGAGCACGGTGCTGGGTGTGGGAGGCCCACCCAAAGACATAATAAGAGCGTAAGAGGCAGAACTGTAGAAGTTAGGCTGTGGGGAGCAGAGAACAGCTGTTGGGAACTGTTGGAAGCTGTAAAGAGCTGTAGATTGAAATGGAGGAGCTTGTCATGCTGGCTTTCCTGATGCACTCAGCTGTTTTCATTCTTTGAGGAGCTCAGGACCTTGTTGGCACTGAGAATAGATAGCTTCGGTTCACTTTGAGGAAGCTCTGGTCCTCACCTTGAACATCATTTCCTGGCTCCAGAGGAGGATGGTGCGCTGCCACTCTCCTGGAGAGGCTCACTGCCTTAGGTTTCCCGATGGGAACTCAGCTGTCTTCACCACTGGAAGAGCCTGGGACCTCATTGTTGCTGAGGATGGCTGTGGTACTTTTCAGGGAAACTCTGGTTCTTAATTTGCGCATTGCTTCCTGGCTCCAGTGTAGATCCCTTAGCCTGCTCGCACAGATTGTTTGTCCCCACTGGCACAGACTCCTTAGATTCCACCATTGACCTCTGGGCCTTTTCAGCACATATCCGTGAAACAGGCCTGCATGTGATATGTTCTGGGCTTTGGGCCTCCAGTTGGATTCGTGGGAGGCACTGTTCTGAGCTCTAGGTCTTCAGCTGAACATTTCTAGGGGATCCTGGCCCTCAGCTATTTTCCTTGCTCTTAGTATATGGACAGATTTCCTGCATTGTTTTATATACCATTATTTGGGTGACTATTATAAATCATCTTATAAAATATGTGTCCTCTATATATTGTTCTCTTTTGCAAAAATAATGTGCAAAGCATAACACCAACACAAGTCATGATTAAATGAAAAGACTATTTTTATATGAGAACTTCAAGGAATAGCCATGTAAAATATCATGTAACTTTGATGCTGTACAATATTTCTAAAATTATCTCCACATAATAAATTAAACAATATAAAATATTTTGTTTCTTTAAACTTTTATTAATGTATTCTTGCAATGCACATTAAATACATTCATTGTTGAGAATTGGTAACTATAGTATCTTGATCTTTCTTACATTCTCTCTTTAGCTGCACTCTTGTCTCTAATTTTATTAAAATTATATCAGAACATTTATATCACAGGAAATGATATCACATAATTTTGTTAAATTGTATAAAATATTATTATAAAATTATATAAAATAAAGTCAATCATAATTCTAATTACTGTCCATATAGATTATTTCTAATTTTACTGCTATAAATGATGTTTATATTAACAAGATCAAAGTCTTTTCTGCATTTTGGATTTCATTCTGTCTTAGTTACTTTTGTTGTTGCTGAGACAAAATACCCCACACTCAAAGTTAAAGAAGGAAAGGTTTATTTAGCTCACAGTTTGTAGAGGTTTCAGTCCATAATCAACTGGTTCCAAGGCACTGTACCATGGCAGACAGGGGTCTTAGAGGAGAAACAGTTCGTGTCAGGCAAAAGGTAGGAGAGCAGCAAAAGTCGACCACAGTTCTTTCTATCACTTATATTTTATCCAGGATACTTAGGGCCAGTAGCTTTCACACCCTTAATCCTAGTGTCCTGATCCTAGCATTGCAGCATGAATCAATTCCAGCTTCCCACAATCTAGATCCAGTCACCTCTAAAAAAGCCCCACCTATGGCCACATGAGGCATTGTTGAAGAGAACTCAATGTAAGCCATGGCAGTTTCCTTGTAATAGATTCCCAAAAGCACTATTGCTAGATGAATGAATATAGGTTTTGAATTTTTAAAAACCTTATGCCATTCACAGTCACTTAAGAAATCTCTCTCTATGCTCACATGACTAACAATATTGAAATATGTATTCTAAAGCTCAATAAAATTCATGGTACCTTTAATCCTCAACATTTTTGTGACATATGACTTGCGTGATTCTAAGAGTTCAAGAAAAATTCTTAGCTATTCTTACAAAATTTTACATAGATTTGGACTCCTTTGGCTGAAGTTTGTAAACTTGAATTAGCTTAAGCAAGAAAAAATATACCATAAATTATTGTAAATCACTAGAATTTCTCAAGAAACCCAAGAAGGAACTCAGAAAGCAAAAGGGACTAAGGGTGCTTAGAGGTTTTCATTTGCATCCTTATATAAGTGATCTGTTTTATAGGGGATTTTTTTCTCCTTTTCTAAAGAAAAAAAAATTTGCCTCACCATTTCACAGTATAGTGTTTATATTTTGGAGAAAAAACTATTTAAATGCAACTTTATATCATTTCTTAATTTGCAGTCACAATTTCCAGAGAAAGGTGAATGCTTTGTGAAGTTTACATCAGATAGTCAATCATCACCGATTCAACTGTGGCTGCTGTGGGATCACATTAGAAAATCTGCCAAAATCTTGACAATTTAAAAATAATAGTTCTTGAAAATTGCTACAAAGCCACATAATTCAGCAGTTTTCTGAGATGAAAAATTCAGTGATGGGAATCCTAATAGCATTATATATACCATTTATCCTTAAAAACTGTCCATATTATGAAAAATCTGTTTCTTGTTTAGCAATAGTTAAGTGAATTTTGTCATGAGTCTAAAATTTGTTGCAAGTGGTCAGCCCTTATTTTCCCACCTCTCTTGTATGATGTGATTATCGCTTCCAGAAATTACATACTCAACCATTACATTAAGTCTGTCTGCTGTTTTTCAAACTTTGCATTGTACAGTGAAATAATATGATACTGTAGTTTGCAATCATTCAGAAAATTTTCTAGCAGTATAGCATGGATGTATGTTTCTGCTAGTCAGGTTTGCATATGCATAATGAATTATCTGAGATATTAACTTATACAAAAAAGGAGTATATTTTGACTCCCACATTTGAAAGTTCCAGTCTCCAGTCAGTTGACCCTGTTGAACTGGGCTTGTGACATTGCAACACATCATAGTAGGAGCATATGACAAAGCAAAATTGCTCAATGGCCATAAAATGAAAGAAATGGAAAAGGGCAGGGGACCTACAATTCACTCTGAAAGTATGTCCCAAAGGCCTGTCACAGGCTCTACTTCCTTCAATTCTGCCACTTTAAGGACCAAGCCTTTAACACATACAGGGAAATTTCATCATTTAAACTACAACAAACTTCGTAGCAGATATCAAAATATAATCTTACAATTCTTAATATGAAAACATTTAGTCCTGTGCTTTTAGTTTCACTCCTGCTCTTGTTCAGGCTCTTCTATATCCATATCTTATTTTGCAAGAAGAAAAGTAAGATAGAAAGATGCTAATGAGAGCCAGGGCTGGTGACTCAGCCCTGTAATCTGAACACCTGGGAGGCTGAGGGTTGCTAAATGTGAGGCCAGCCTGAGCTACATAGCAACACATAGTCTGAAGAAAACCAACCAACCAACCAATCAAGCAAAAAAAAAAAAAAAAAAACCAAAAAGACACTAATGACTTACTCAAAAACACATCTGCATTTAGAAGCTATGTTAGTACTAGAACTTCATTACTTAATATCATGCCTCTATATTCTCAAACATGTCATAAAATGCATTTTTCTGATCCTAACTTGAGAAGGCACATTTGGGTACCTAACATTTAATATACTTTAATTAAAAATTTTAAATTACGAATGAAGGCACATATATAGAATTCATCAGTTATAGAACACTGCCCAGTAGAAAGGAAATATCCGATTACACCATACAATGATGAATAACAAGAACCCTAAATATCTCCTTCATTACATTTTTAGAAATCTTATAACATCCCTTCTCTTTAACATTCTTTCACTGTCAATTAAGTACACACAATTTTCATATCAGGTCAACAACTTCAGAGGACAAAAGGAAAATGATAGTGAAGAAATGAAAAATGACAAATAATTGAGGAGATACATACATTTAATCATTTTTAAACATTACACAATATATATTTGTATCGTGTATTGGAACAAAACATGTTATGCCATCATTGTGTGTGTGTGTGTGTTTTGCTTTCAGTTAAAGTAAAATACACTAAATGTTTTTATTGAAAAGCAGCATCTCACTCCTAGAAAATAGAATCACCTACCCTAGAGCTATGATACCATTCTATTCTAATTGTAAGTATTTGCATGGATTATATCTGAAAAGGAAGTCATATAAACGGAACAGAGAAATAAGGAAATAGGTAAATTTTTCAATTAGACACATTTTAAAAATAGGAAGATTAAAATAGCATGCCTGACCTTAAAATGCAATGGTCCTTTTTATAGATCTTTCTGTTTGTGTTAAGAATGTCAATCAAATATCTCATGAATATATTTCAGCAGCTGTAAAATTTGATTAAAATTTAATGTAGCCTCACTTCTTCCCTAAGCCTAAATGAATTTAGATGCTCAACTATCTGTGAAATTACGGTTTTACTTGTTAATTGTTCATGATCTTTATAAGAAAGGAAGTTACTTTCACTTTTTTCTGAAATCTGAAGGGTATTATACTAAGTTGATCACTTTTTTATTACCTACATATTTCCAACACAGTATTAATAGGAAAATAGCTACTACAGATAAGTATATTTTCTTCAGGAAGGTCAAAGTGCACATTTGTACATATAAACCTAAACACACACCCACAGCCTTCTGAAAATTCATTGTTTTCAGATTAATCTTATCTAAAGTATGACTAAGAACTGTTTTTTCTTATTGAATAAATACTCCAGAATTTTGCAGGCATAGTGGCGCATGCCTATATCCCAGCACTTGGAAGGCTAAGGTCAGAGTATTTCCATAACTTTGAGACTAGCCTGGGTTACTTAGTGTGTTCAAGGCCTGCCTGAACTACATGGTGGGACCATGTCTTAAAAAATAAAAATATTGCAAAAAATTAATCAAATTTTTTTTTACTTCTGAGATAACAAAATTTGAAAAAATCCTCCATAACATTTTGTGTTACTTATTATGAGAATATAAAGAAAGAAATTCACAGAATAGTTAACTAACAATGTACACGAAATATTTGTCTTCCCATGTAAGGAGGTAAATTGAGAGGAAATTTATCTTTCATCCTAAGTAGCATCATAAAATTCTTGAACCCTCCCTCAAATAGGATATTTGACTACAGCTGTATTACTCTAATTGTTATACAAGAACCTTGACCCTTGTTGATGAAAGTCAGAAATATAAAATGTACCATGAAGCAAGTATGAATCAATCTTGATATTTAACTGTTTCTAATCATTATCTTTTACTCTGTACTATGTGCAGTGCATAAGAATTGATTATGTACTTGCATGCACTTATATTCTTCTAAGGAAGAAAATGCACATGCAACTATTAGAAAACAAGACAGTGTATTAATTTTTCTATTATTGTATGACAAATTATGACAGACTCAGAGGGATAAAACAACATTTAGTTAACTCACAGTTCAGCAAGTTAGTCCAGGCAGGCTTGACTGGGTTACTTGCTGATGTTACCAAAATGGCAAAAGGAAGGATTTGGTCAGACCAGACCCATTTGTAGGCTCTAGGGAAAAACCTACTTTGAAGATCATAAAGGTTGTTGACGAATTTACTTCATTGTGGTTTTAAGACTGAGACCGAACTTTCTTTGGCGATTGTCAATGGGGGCCCACTTTGAGCTTCTAGAGGTCACTTGTAATTTTGATGCATGACTCCCTCCATCTCAAGCTAGCAAGAGTATTTTGAGTCATTCATATTTGGAATCCCTCCAGCTTCTACTACAAAATAAAGGAACCTCATTTGCCTGGGGTAACATTTTTTTAAAATAGAAGAACAAAAACATATTAACAAACAGACATGTGTTTACAAAATAGCACAAGAACAATACAAGCAACTCTGAGTTATACACAAGGTGACAATACTGACCATAGTTGTTGTATTACATACTGATATCTTCAGAGTGGTTACTCCGGAAAACAAATTAGTTATTATTTGATCAATCTTGA
Organism: Dinomys branickii; assembly: GCA_004027595.1. Lineage (NCBI taxonomy): Eukaryota > Metazoa > Chordata > Mammalia > Rodentia > Dinomyidae > Dinomys > Dinomys branickii. Next base: position 3,281 of record PVLD010020865.1, on the reverse strand, counting down.
GGTACCGTTTTCTATCCATTCTCTTTCAACTGATTTGTGTCTTTATATATCAAATATATCTTTAGTATTTGTTAGATTTTTAAATCCACTCTGCTGATCAACATTCTGAAGTATTTAATCCATTTATACTTAATGCAATTACTGGTAAGCCTTGATCTTTTATTATCTGCTATTTCTAATATTTTATATTTCTTTCATGCTTCTTGTAATGGCTAATAGCAATAAACACTCACAGGGAGGCCTAGAACATACAAGCAAGCTTTATTCCAAGCATCAGGACAATGATCAGTGACCACCAAAACACCTACGAGCTGTGCTTTGTTCTCTGGGGTTTTATACATTAACAAGTTCCCAATCATCATAGCAACTACATGCCAGGGGTTTCCACAAGAAAGCTAGAAAGAAAATGGAGTCCTTTCAGCCACATCATTCTTGTGCTTCTTTATTGTTTCTTTGTGTTCAGTAGACATTTTATGCTATACCTTTTTTACTTTCATCATTTCTTTTACCATATTCTAATTATTTTCTTACTAGTTTCCTTGGAAATTAAAATTAATATTAAAATGTTCTACTTTTATTATTAATTTAAATGAGATATACAATTCTTATTCAAATATGCTCTATTTCCTTTTCCATGTTTTTGCTTTTATTGGTCATACAAGTGATATATACATGCACAGGAAATAATCTATGCAGTGTATTACTGGTATAAACATAGATATATAAATTAATAGGATGCAATTAAGTATCAAGAAATAGACCCATGTTATTATATTAAACTATTTTTGATAAGGTGCTATCAACTCAATAAAGGTAAAAGTGATCTCTTCAATAAGTGGTAATGGATTAACTGGATAAAAGCAGTAAAAAAATTAAGTTGGAAATCTAGGTCACACTATATGAAAAATAAGTCAAAACAAAATTCATAAACACAAGAATTAAAAAATTTACCAGTTTAACAAGAAAATGGGTAATATAACCTTGGATAGTACAATAAATTCACAGATGTAACACAAAAGCATGAACAACAAATGACAAAATGGATAAGGTAGACTACCTCAAATTAAATACACTTCAAGAAAATGAAAAGACAGTCCAGTAAGAGGAGTATGTATTTGCCAGTGATACATTTGATGAGTACTAGCTAGAATAACCTCAGGATACTTATATTAAAATAAGTTAATTATAAACTGGGTGTGGTGGCACACAACTACAATCTCAGCACTTGGAAGATTAAAGCAGAAGGATCACTATGAGTTTAAAGCCATCTTGGGCTACATAGGAATTTCAAGGCCAGCCTGAATTACATAGTAAGACTGTTTCAAGTTTCAAAAACATTAAATATAATATAACTTGAAAAGGGCAAAGTGTCTGCACAGGTATTTTTCCCAATAAGCTATTCTAATGACCAATAAAAATATTGGTGAACTGGACATCATTTTTTCTCAAGATGCAAATCAAATTTAAAATGAGATGTTTTCAGAAACCTAGTATATCTAGTCGCAAAGATACATAAGAATTTTGAGAAGTGCATAAAAGTAAAGTCTCTCTTACAATATTGCTAAGGATTTTAAATTTGACAGCTGCTTTAGAAAGCAGATTTATAGTACCACAAGTTATTTAACATATAATTTTCATGTGAGACAAATATTTCCCTTCTAGTTATAAGCCCAAGAGAAATTGGAAACATAAGCCCACACAAAAACATGCACAAAATCATTTCTTGTGGCATATTTCAATAAAAGATAGAAACCATAAATGTCCATCAACTGATGGATATATAAACAAAATATGTTAGATGCAAACACTGATTGAATTACGAAGGTAGATGAACAATAAATTTCACAGACAAACAGCCACATATTATATAATTCTGTTTATATGAAAAATACAGATAAGGTAAAATTTATACAGACAAAATTGTTCTACTGATACTTAGGGCTCAGAAGTATGGTCTGATACAGGGTTTTGGGATTGTTTTATGAGGTAAAGAAAATGTTCCAAAATTGACTTTTATGAAATTTTGCTATATGTGTAAATATCTAAAATCATGGAAATGGAAGTATAGCAAAATCATTTTAAATGGATGATGTATAGTATATGGAATTTATTTCAATAAACAATTAATAACTAGAAAACAAATTTAAGGGGAAATAAGAGACAGATTACTTTGAATGAATTATGGACATCCCTGCTAAATCTTAATCAGTGTTTGTTTTATGCTTAGAGTTTTCTCCTGGCCGAAGGAAAGTTATTTTTGTCATTTAACACGCAGCAGCTCAGCAGAGAACAGAAGGCTGTTGTCTCAGACAAGTTTATTGTATAACAGCCTCAGTTTTGTCAGAAAATACAGCCCTGCTTTAGTTTTGAGCCCAGTTGCAGCTGTGTGTTGTGGTAGTGTGTCCGCCCATACTTCATGTCTCACTGATTAGGTAGGGCAGCTAGCTCAGGGGCCTCACTCCTCTGATCCATTATAGCTCACTGGAGAAAGTTGTGACCTTGACTATATTGTGACATACCAGGCAGACATGAAATTGCCTCATAAGTCCCTAGGCCTTCTAAAAGGAGATAATATTTGAGTGTATTACATAATTACATTACAGCATATTCTTACATATTAGAACAACCTGCTAGCTTCATAAGGTAGACAACTGGAAAACTCCAAAATCCTATGGCTTAAGTACTTCTTAAGGAACTGGTTGTCTGACAGAACTGGTGGGCCCAAGAGGTTTTTTTTCTTTATTTTTAAGTGCAAATGATCAGGTGCATCCTGTCTACTCAATTTGGGTAGATATCCCATCAATGATTTTTGACAGTGATTCAGGACTCCACAAATTGAGACTGTCAGGCAATAGTGATTGCAGCCTTACAGTCACTCCTGTCATGAGTCACCCTAAATTTGATATACCTTCAGCAAGAGCCAATTAGAAAAAATATTCTGTGGGAGAGGAAGTCCAGTGGATGTATGATGCCTTGTGTTTGTAATAATCTGACAAATGTGGGGTGGTTACAAAATGGAATGGCATGGAGAAATACTGGTAGAAGTTTTTTGAGTGGGAGCTGGGAGTTAAACACTGAACAGCTAGGCAGTGCTGAACACTGAACTGTTTTTGAACCTAAGAGATATTTGAGAGAAACTCAATGTGCATGCCTGCCTTCTACTTGTGCAAACATACAGTTGCGAACCTCTATACATGTGACTCTGACATAAGCCTTATAGTGGAAGGAGAGGATAGCGTTACCTTTATTGTCCCCACCTTTGAAGGTTATTCCCTGCCTCA
>PVLD010020864.1:0-32824 GCA_004027595.1 Dinomys branickii | reverse complement strand
TCCTTCCTTCCTTCCTTCCTCCTTCCTTCCTTCCTCCTTCCTTCCTTATTTATTTATTGTTTTGAGGCACAGTCTCACAAAATCACTAAGTCACCTGGGTTGGACAAAATTTGAGACTCTCGTGCCTTAGCCTCTCTGAGTGCTGGTATTACTGATGCACACCAGTTGCCCAGTTCAAAGGCTTTTTATTACAATGGCAATTGAGCATTTTCTTATCTTAGATTGTAACGATTTTATCCCATGAAACAAATCTGGGCATTATTCTAAAAAGTAAAGTAACATTTGAAATGAAGATGGAACTTGAGCTTCACAAACAACTGAGGAATATTATGCTATGTGTCATTTGATTTATACTCTGTTCATAAAAGGAAATATTCTATTTCTTTAATATTCCTTAATTCCTTATTCATTTTCTCCTCTGCCAGAGTAAACTACTTGAAGTAAAAAATATAATTTCATAACTCAATATATGTAATTATATTAGGTTAATTTTTAAATATATATATATATACATTTTTTCTACATAAGTATATTTTCTAGGTTCTTTAATTCAGTCAGGCACTAAAGACAAACATTGTTTTGTAAAATATGAAAAATTCTGCAGCTGATTAGGCATTGTTGAGACACACTAGTTCTTCCACTGTGGTGGAAAACTGTATTGCAACTTGGTTTCATAAGATGCTATCAAAGTCATGGCACTCAGTAAATGCAGTAATTTAAAGGCCAGCTAACTGATCATTATTCTAATTCCAGAGACCAGTTAGTTGGCCACTTGAAAGACAAAAATATACACAAAAACATTCAGATGAAAACATTCATCCAGTGAAAGAAATTATTGAAATTTTAATTATCACCTAGAAAATATTAATTAGGGATCATCCAAAATACATTGCTCTACCCCATCTGACTCTGATTAGCCAAGTCAGTCTATAAAAATGTAGATACAAGAACTATTTTTTTCAGGAAACCATGTTTATCACCAGAGGTAGAGACAATTCCTGCTGATAAAAGTTTCAGTAGAATATAATATTTCTAAATTTGTATGCATATAATAACATAACTTTGTAACTCATAAGGTAATATACTCAAAACGTAAAACAGACAAATCCCCAGTAGTAGTGACTACCTTTGACAAAACCTTTTTTGTAAATGATAGAACAGAAAGAAAAAATAAAAATGTGGACAATTTTAAAAACATAAGTAACAAATTTCAGCACAGTATTCTGAATAAACCTTCCAATTGACATTGAACAGGTTTTAAATGATCATAACAAATTTCAAACAACTGGAATTAAAAAAGAGTATGTCCAATCACAGAGGAACTAGAGTTTAATTACAAAAGATAACTAAAAATTCATTTTGGATATTTTTGAAAGAGCAATTACACTAGAATAAAATAATATCTAACACATGGGTCAAAACAATAAAAATTAGAATATATTTTCAATTGATGAAAACACCATGTAAAACTTAAATGTGTGTAATAGAAAAGGAAGGAAATCCATCATCTAAGCAATCAACCCATGTAGTTGGTAAAGAAAAAGAAGCAGCAACTACATCTCCTCACAAAAATAAAAGAAATGAAATAATAAAGAGCAGAAGTTAATGAATAAAAGTGATAACACCATATATAATACTGGAAAATGAAGAAATAATTGACACAGGATGAAGCAGAATGGTCATCTCTGGTAAAGGAGAGAGGAGAGCATCACTCTGCTCATGCTGCTGTATCAAAGTACCTGAGATGAGGTAATGTGTAAAGAACAGAAACTTTCTTCATCTCACATCTGAAGACTGCAAAGTTCAAAATCTCGGTGCTGGCGGATCAGTTGCCTAATGAGGGCTGCTCTCTGTTGCTAAGGTGGCACGGTGAAGCTGTATCCTCAGGGAAGAGGGGAATGCTAGATCCAACATGGCAGAAGATCAACAACAGGTACAAATGTTCATATTATCTCTGTCAGGCTCTTTTACAAAGGTACATTGTCCCACTCACAAGGAAGGAGACTGCACAGCCTAATCACCTCTTACAGTGCCCGTCCTTTTTTTTTTTTTCTTTCTTTCTTTTTTTTTTTGCGGTACTGGGGATCGAACTCCGGACCCTGCGCTTGCTAGGCAAGCGCTTATTCCACTGAGCTATATCCCCAGCCCTAGTGCCCGTCCTTAATACTATTGCATTGACAACACTTGAGTTTTGGAAGGGACACATTAAACCACAGCAGGAGATGTCATCAAAGAGATACAACATAGGCCTTCAAAGTTCTGACTAAGATTCACTTCCTTAAACTTCAGTGTATAGGATTATATATAGCTTGACCACTAAGCTTTACACTGAATATGCCTCTTGTATGTATGTATGTATGTATTTATTTATTTACACATACATATTCAAAATAGAACTCATGTCCTTGTGCTTTGCAGGCGGGCACTGTGCCACTGAGCTATATCCCCAGCCCAATGCCTCTTTTAATTTACACATTAACTTATGACCCAGCATTCATGTTCCTAAATATTTATTTAAAATAAATGAATCCATACAAAAATTTGTTAGGCGAGTGCTATTAGCAGCTTCTTATATAATCACCAAATGCTGGAAACAAATTCCCATTAACTGGGAATTATCTTACTTACCTCACTGCTGAGACAAAGTACCCAACACCTAAAGTTAAAGGAGAAAAGGTCTGTTTGATTCACAGTCTGCGGAGGTGTCAGTCCGTTGTCAGCTTGCTCTGAGGCAGGGAGGCCTAGCTGAGGGGCGCAACCATGCAGAAAGAGTGCATGATGTGGCAGGCAGGAAGGAAGCAGCCAGCAGCAGCAGCAGGCACAGTGGGCCTCCCTTCCTCCTTTTATCCCACGCAGGCTACAAGCCTTTTGGGTGGTGCCACCCGCGCCCAGGATGTGCCTTCCCATCCACATCAGGGCTGTGCTAATTCCAAACAGTGGCGTAACTTATTATCGCAAACCCTTAATCCCAGTATCGCATTCCCTAGATCTAGATAGCTCCAAAAACCCCACTGTAATGGCATGAGACTTTGTGGGGTCATCTAGGTATAAGTAACAGAGAAAAAGTCTTCAGAAAAATTGTGATATTTAAATAGTGCGTGAGAATAGCAAAGCATTACAATGAAAATAGGCATGACATAGTAAACTATAAATGTATTCAAGGAGGTTCAGGCAAAATTGTTAAATGTGAAATGAGGAGGATTACATAAAATAAACTGAAGCAATGATATTTGGCTACCACACAGATTGTGTCAGTGTCAGTCCAAAGTGGAAAATTGGACAGTTGTTGGGCGATGTCCTCACAGAAGTAATTTTTGCTTAAGGTAATGAGGCCTTTGGGAAAGGTTATAGTTCTGCTGGTAGAGAAGGAGTGTGTGTGTGTGTGTGTGTGTGTGTTTGTGTGTGTGTGTGTGTGTGTGTGTGTGTGTGTGTGTGTGTGTTACTATGAGGCAGTTGTGTGTGAGAATCCTTCCTTCATAACCTCGCGGCTTGCTTGCTTTCTCTTTCTCCCTTATGTTTCTTCCTAGGGTTGACACAGATGATTCCTTTTATATTCCACAAACTTTCATGTGGCCCCCTTTGACCATTCTGTACAACATTTCAATAAGATTTTCCACCTGGCAGATCCAGTCTGCTTCACCAATCTATTTTTGCCCACTTATTCACCTCTGTCATATTACATAATTTTCAGTATTCACAGGTAATTATCAATTGTCTCTGCATTTCATGTGAAGCTCAAAAATGTGTCATTTGTCACATGTGGTTCCTCATTTATATTTGCTAACATTTCTATTTCTATTTTTATTATTCTCTATAGTAGTTTTGCACACACTTCTTTCACTGTACTCCATCAGTAAAATACTTTGAATTTATAGATTACCCTGAGCTTTGATCTATCAAAATGCAATTGGGCTAACCATGGATATTGATCAAGATATAACACAAATTTTTACTAATAATTCAAAGGATACAAGCAAGAACTAGCACAGGTGCAGTAATTCTTTCTAGAAAAGTCAAAATCCTTCCAGTGTAGCTTTCGAAAACATCCTTTTCTCATACATTAGGATATTTTGAGTTGAAATAGTAAAGGAATTCTGCACAATGGCTGTGGAAACTTCTCTCTCAAAGAAGCCTTTTCAGTTTTGTGGTTGCCTAGCTATATAGTCAGTTATACAAGTAGAATATGTCTATGTTACTGTGTCCTGTTCTCCTGCAAGCCATGCCCCATAAATCTAAAAATCACAGGTTGATTTACAGTAGGCAATCTAGACAGACCATGTACAGCCTGCTAAAATGCATTTTGTAAGATAAGCATTCTCCAGTATCTTTCCCCTAATAAATCCCATCAGCATGATGTATAAGGAGGCCTGGCCAAGGAGGTCAATTTCCTGAGTAGGTAGGTAATAAGTCACAGTTGGCTTCTTCCACACCACAATAAATCCCTAGTTATTTATTAAAATCTGTATGTGTACTATGTCATAAAACATATACTAGAATAAAAATTCAAAGGCACAAGATAATAATGTAATACATATTTTAAAATAATACTTAAGAAAAAGGCTTTTGTGCCCTCTCTAAAATAATATTTATAAAACCTAACAGTAATAAAAATTATTTTTAATGTAGCAATTTCATTAAATATGCCTCACTGATTTTGAAAAACTTGGTGTAATACTTCCTGATGCAGTACCTTTAGATCTGATTCTAGGTTTTGGATATTTACTGGTATTGGCAAGTATGACTGAAATGAATTATATCCAAAGCTATGCCAGTTGAAGGGGAAGAAGTACTGGATTAGTCGTGTTTATTAAATTGTTATATACACTCTCAGACTTTCATCAACTACTCAGACAGTTTCTTGTCAAAACTTAGATAGTACATTTCTACCTTCTTTATCAGTTTGCTTTTCTTGGAAGATAGGCCAGATGTGGTAGAATTTTACAGTCTTAACAAGTGGTTTCAAAATTCACAGAAACTTCTCATATGGAAAAATTTTAGACAGGTTAGACTATTTTGTTGCAAAATTTTTAAGTATGCTAACTATATAATTTAATGGTTATTTCATGTTTCTTTCTCTAGAAAACATACCTAATGGAAATCCATAAATGAACATTTGTCTTTTTAGAAATGACAGGGCTGGGGATATAGCTCAGGGGAATAAGCGCTTGCCTAGCAAGTGCAGGGTCCTGAGTTCGATCCCCAGTACCACAAAAAAATAAATAAATAAATAAAAAATAAATAAAAAAAAATAGAAATGACAACCATAGTGAAAGAATTATTCAGCATATCTAAGGAATACATAGATTAAAAAGGATAGAGGAGCATAAGAAAATGATGGAAACCTTGAATGAACAATATAGGAAAGAATTAGAATGCAGGAAACCGATTAAAAGACATATGTAGGAAATAAATATTCCATTGAAAACTGGCGAAACTGCTTGAATGAAACTGAAGATAGACTTTCAGACCTTGAAGAGAAGAATGCAGCTAGTGATCATGAAAGGAAAGATCTCTTAAAAATAACAAGGAAGCAGGAAATAACAATTCAACAGTTGCAAGATGAGGCAAAGAAAAACAATATAAAATGGGTAGGTGTCCATGAAAAAACAGGAAACAACACAAATGATGTAAAAAAAAAAAACCTATTTGTGGAGGCAATGGCAGAAAATTTCCCAAGCATGGGAAAAGAATCCGGTACACAGATACGGGAGGCACACAGAGAAAAGGAAAGCTTTGTGGTAAAGCCTGAGATTAGCAGTGGCCTTCTCGTTTATTTGTTTACTTTTTGTCTGCATACAGCCAGAAGTGTATATACAGAGAAAATATATGTCAAGTAAAATAAATTCATAGAATGCATCTTCCAAATCACAGAATATTACCCCAATTAGCCATAACCAAAATGAATCTATACCCAGACATATAATAATCAAGTTCCCAGAAATTCAGCAAAAGAACAGACTATTAAAAGCTGTTAGAGAAAAGAAACAGATCACCTATAAAGGCAAGCCCATCAGAATCACAGCAGACTTCTCAACACAAACCATCAAGTCAAGAAGAGCTTGGAGTAAAGTATTTCAAATCCTGAAAGAAAAGAACCTCCGACTCACACTGATGTAACCTGCAAAACTATCTTTAAAGATTAATGGAGAAATAAGATACTTCCATGAGAAGAAACAACGGAAGAAATTCATGACAGCCAAACCAAACCTGCAAAGAGCACTGAAAGATATTCTAGAAACAGATAAATATGACCACAATTCCAAGAACAACAACAGAAAGAAACCACAGGCAGAGCAAGCAACTAAACAGAGGGGAAACAGAGGGACCAAACAGCAGGAAAATTCCATTTTGTCTTTATAGTCCAGCAGTATGTATGTATGCACATGTATGTATGTATGTATTCACACCTGTGACATTGTGAATTCGTAAGGAATGGGATCCAGAGCTCAGGCTCCATACTATTGGTTCTTGCAAACTATGCATTTCTAGGTGTAGAAGACTTGTACTTCAGTTGGACCCGGATGCCTTTCTATTTGCCGTCTTTCTTTTTCCTTTCTTCTTTTCTTTCACTTTCCTTCATACATTTGAGGGTGCAGTTTCTCTGTTAAAGTGTTCAATGTACTCGATATGCACATTAATTTTAGCAAGGACTTTACCCTTAACTTCTTCATTAACAAGAATGCCAACATCATGCTGGGTAACATCGTAGACTCAGTTTTGTCATGGCAACACTTTGTGACTATTCTTCTTTGAACAGTACTCATTCCCTTGATGGCTCAGTGACAATCTTTTTTATAGGCTGACATATGTGTGACTGAAGAACAACTGGATGTTTCCAAAAACATCTAGAAAGCTTATCTCAGGTGCCTCTCTTCTTTCCTTTCTTGCTCATAATTTTGGTGAATTACCTGATGGTGATGTTTCTGTCAGAAAGGACAGCGTGTATATCTTCACAGAAAAATTTGTTTCTTTATAAAGGAAAATCTGTAGTCCACCTTTAAGTCAAAAAGCTATATTAAGTAGTGTATTTTGTCATGAGATAACCAGTATGAAAGATTTTCAGTGTCACTTCTCATGTACTGAAAAAATATTATGTGGTTTAGGAAAATGCATCCTATGAATTTACTTTACCTGACACATCATGTATTTTGTGGGAATATACACTTATGGCCATATGCAGATGAAAAGTGAATAAATGAGAAGGCCACTGCCAATTTCAGACTGTACCACAAAGCCTTGTTTTTTCTCTGCGTACTGCTTGTGTTGAATATCACCTGACCATGTGATAAACAAAGGGAAGCCACTCGTGTCATTGGCAAATATCAATAAAGTGTGACTGATCTGTAATTTTAAAATAATATAATTGATCTAAAAAGTATGTTGTTCATGATTTCATTACTATAAAGTTTTATATTGAATTTCACTAATTTGATTTTCTGCAGTGTCCGTTTTCATCATCACTACCACTTTGTGCCATTCGACTCTCCAAGTCAATTTCGTCCCGTTCACAGAGCTCATGGTTTACTGGAATTGTGAAAACTACAATTCGAGAGTTGCTAAAACTTTCTTGGTTTTTGAAGTACTTGTCATGGTTCGTATTTAGATGACTCCAAAAACCTTATGTGATCATAGGTGAGGCTTCTCCACTGGCTGGGTCTGGGGCATGTTGTGCTGGGATTAAGGGCATGATTTTTAAATTAGTGTACTGACTGGCTCAGCATAGTTCTGCGTGTGGATAATGGGAAGGCCCACCCCGGGTGTGGCCAGCAACACCCACAAGGCATGTAGCATGGAAAGGGTGAAAAATAGAGCAGGCTTGCTACTTGCTGCTTTTGCTTGCCCTGCCCTGCCATGGGCCATTTCTCCTCTGCGGTGCCTGCCCTCTGTCATGCCGCTCTGCCGTGGAGCCAGGCAACTGTGCACTGAAACTTCCACCTTGTGAGGTTTAGCAAGAAATCTTTCCTCCCTCTGGTGTTGAGTATTTGGTCTCAGCAGCAAGAATTGTAACTAAGACAGTACTGTTTAGGTATGTTTTTGTCTACTGTCTTTAGTTCGTGTTTTACCTACTTGAGAGAATATTTTCAATTACTCTTCATGTTAATTTTATTCTTGATTACTCAGAATTTAATGAGGAACAATATATAGTATCCAGCACTTCAGATTGTAAATTAATAGTGTGAACATGTATTCCAAATATTCTCTAACTTAATGTGTACAAGGACACACAAAAGTTTTCCTTTTATACCTTAGGATGAGCTCAATAGACAGTTACACGTGTTCACAGCATGTGATATCCAGCAAACACTCAGCGGGTGCGGGAAACTTGGTAGGCCAGAGCTGTTTCGTTCATCTCCACTACTAGTCCATTCACAATGAGTGGGAGGTTTGATGTATTAAGTCAAAGCATTTAGAGTCTCAGATCAGACAGTGTGGTGGATTGACAACTGGTGATTAACTTGTAACACCCAGCTGAACTGAACCACTGTGGTGCTTACTGAGTGTGGGAGGCCCACCTGAGGAGCGTTGCCTGCAGCATAAGAGGCAGAAATGGAGAAGAGGAGAAGCTGTTAGGGAAGCTGTTAGTTTTCCTGAGGGAGTTTATCATGCTGGCTTTCCTGACAAACTCAGCTGTTCTAATCGTGATAGGAGCTCGGTACCTTGTTGTTGCTGAGAATGGCTGTGGTTCACCATGGGGGAGGTCTCGTCTTCACACTATCACTTCTTCGCTATGGAGGAGAAGACGGTACATTTCTCAGACTCCTGGAGAAGCTTGTTGCATTAGCTTTCCTGATGGGAACTCAGGTTTCCTCATCTTCAGAGGAGCTCCAGACCTTACTGTTGCTAAGGATGGCTACGGTACTTTTGCGGGGAGCTCTGGTTCTTACTTTGAGTGTTGCTTCCTGGCTCTACTGCAGATCCCTCAGCCAAGGACACAGATCCTTCATCCCGCTGGCACAGACTTTCTAGCTTCCACCACTGACCTTTGGGCCTTCCCAGTGCAGATCACTGAAACAAGCCTGCATGAGACATTGTCATGGGCTATAAGCCTCCAGGTGGTTTCAGGGGAAGCCTTGTTTTGGGCTCTAGGTCTTCAGCTGGACTCATGCAGGACACTGATAAGGGATGCAGGCCCTCAGCTGGATTGTTCAGTGTTTAGTGTGTGGACAGATTTCCTGCACTCTTTGTATATGATTCTTTGGGTGACTATTATAAATAATCTTATAAAAATGTGCCCTGTATTGTTCCCCTTGCAAAACCCTAAACCACAAAGACTGCCTGGGCTCGAATCCCAGCTCAGTTACATATAAAAGTCATAATCTTGGGTAAATCCTTTAATTTGCTAAGGCCACAAACTAGCACACCTCTACTATATGACAAAGGAGTATGAGCTTTTGTGAATTTATTTTTGAATTTACTTTTCTAATAATAATGCTAGGAGAAAACAAAAACCTCTATGGAGCCTCAGGTCCCTCGGTTTTCTCCATTTCTCTCTTATTTGCCGCTGATTTAAAATCTCACCATTAGTCCCGTCCGTTTTTCACCCTTGGCTAGTTCACATCTTGTTACTTCGTCTCTGTTAAAGTTTGGGTCCAGAATGTCTGCGGGAGGCCTCACATGCTCATAGGTGGGGCTTTCAACAGTGACTGAGTCTGGCATGAGAGAGCTGAGTTGATGCTAGGAGGGGTGGTCCGGGAGGAAGCGTAGGAATCACAGGGGCACCACCTGAAAGGGCTCCTCTCCTTCCCCGCCTTCTGGCCATCTTGACGGGGGCAGCTTCCCACCTCCAAGCCCCTGTAGCCATGCAGTTTCCTTGTTTAAACCTAGAGGGCTGAAACTTCAGAGAAGTGAGCCTGAAAGTCGTGGGTGTCACAGATTTTGTCACAGGAACAAAGAAAGGGGCCAGGACAGCCTCTTGGTTTATAAGGGCAATTGAGTCAGTTGGTCAATTTTCCTTGTCCCATTTGGGAAATACTCGCCATTCTTTTGGGTTGGAACACAGGCCTTCTTTTCTGCCATAGGAATAAAAACTAGAGTTACAAAGAGGCTCTCCTATACACCTGCTCACGTAGGAGATTCAGAGGCCCAGGTTGGCTTACACATTATTTGGGATCTGATCATCTGGAAAATTCTTTCAGTTTGGCAACCGTTTATATCCCACCCATTACTTCTAAAAGTGATGCTAATTGTTTATTGTCTGTTCCTGACTCCATCCCAGCTGCAGTGACATCTCCAACAGGACAGCAACTGTCCTCTGGATGATTATGTAAAACAGTGTCTGACCCAAAGCTCCTTGGATGGCTGAAGCGGGAGGATCACTTGGGCAGAGGAATCTGGGTACTGAGCCAGATAGACATGCCCTGACTTAGAAATTTAGAAGACAGACATCTGAGCTAGAATAAAACCTGAACTAAATATTTTAACAGCAATAACCTTACTTTTAGTACAATTGTGATTCTACATATTTTTGTGTTTTTAGAGGCATTTCCCCGGGGACCTCCATCATGCAAAGTAACTGGCTACTATATTTTGGAGCTCAGGTGTATTGCTTTTACAGTCAGTCATTACAGTAAGGTCTTGAGCTCCTTTACATACACACACACACACACACACACACACACACACACACACGCCTCTCAGCTGAGGACATCTTTTCTTGGCGATGTCAGAGAAGACAGTTGCAGCCACTGAACTTGCATTAAGAACAGCAACTTCCCTTCCCATAATAGGTGCCCTAGGGCAAGGGCAAAACTTCAGCAACATTAGCTAGACAGAGATGGAGAACTTGATTAGTCATAGACCCAGTACTACATATATCAGCCAGTGAAAGCAGTTGTAGTTACTAATACTAATGGTATTCGTTTTTTGAGTTTCTACTTCAGTTCTAAAGTTCTGTTTCCATTTATAATTATTTTAACTACTAGTCAAAAGAGCTTCTACCTAAAGTTGTTGGCTGAGGAGATGCTTGAGATGGAATTTCTGGTATGTGTAAACAGTAACTGTGTGCCTTCCTCTGAGAAATGCTCCTACATCAGGAAAGAGATACGTAGCTGTTTCTAGTGTGCTTTTCCTCTAGAATAAGAACACTTACGTTGTTAGGATAGGGTCATGTTTATTTTTTCTCTCATTGCTGAGACAAAATACCTGACACCCAAAGTTAAAGAAGGAAAGGTTTATTTAGCTCACAGTTTGTGGAGGTTTTGGTCTGTAATCAGCTGCCTCCAAGGCAGGGTGGCGTGGCAAACGGGCAGCAGTTCAAGGTGGCAGAAGACAGCAAAAGCAGCAAAAGCAAAACTGGGGAAGCACACGCTTCTTTCCCTGGCTTATATGGTAAGCAGGCCACTTGCCCTAGGGCAGGCAGTACTCACGCCATCTCTGTGCCCTCCTCTTGCACAGGATGAGAATGCTTACAAATTGTGGGCTCTGGTCCCCTGCTGAGCCTCTTAGTTAGACTTCTAAGCTTCTCAAGTTGACACAATGTATCAACCATTACAGACTGTTAGGGATATGTTCATGACCCTTCTTCTTGACATTTCAGTTTAGAAATTTGTTATCATATGGAGAAAACTGAAACTGGTTCAATGAAATAAAATTGTAATGGTGGAAATCAAGAGGTTCTCATTGTTGTGCCAAAGATTTAAAGGTGCCATTTGCCATTATAGAAATGCTATTATCTTTCAACTATTACTTATATTGTAGGGAACAATATCTAGGTGTGTTATTCTCCAATCATTCTCAGCTTCTCATAACAAGTATTCAGTTATATTCTCACACTACCTGTCATAGCAGAATCTACAGGTTGAAGGGCCCACAATATCAGAAAGCTGCCCTTTCAGATGCCGGCTCCAAGTCCAGGAGAGTAGACATGGTACCCACATTTTTGTTCCATTTTATTCAGAGTCACAAGTTCCCACTGCCTATACCCCTTTAAGTCTGATTATTCACTGGAACAATTCACAAAACTCAGTAAAGCACTATGCTTAGTGTGACAGCTTGTATATAGATGAACCCCCAAGGCCTCATGTACGCATGAGTGGGGCTTTGGGGAGGTGGCTGGATCCTGGGTGTGTGATATTGGATTTTTAGTGCGCGATACCTGGATTAGTCCACCGATTGGTTTAGCATGGGTGATGGGATTACTGGAGAGGGAAATCCTACTCCGGTTCTGGGTAGCACCAGCCAATAGGTTTATAGCCCAGATATAATACAAAAGAAGAGAAGAAAAGCTGACTCCTGTTTCCTTCCTGCTTTGCCATGGACTGTTTCTCCTCTGCCATGGCCCTCCGCTGTGCTGCTCTGACTTGCAGCCTGCTGGACCGACACCCACATTCTAAGCTAAAATAAACCTTCTCTCCTTTTATTTGTGGATGTTAGGTATTGCATCACAGTAACATAAAAGTAACTAGGACACTAATGCTCATCAGTTCATAATAATGGTGACAAATAAGGAACAGCCAAATGAATAGCGTAGATGATCACCATGTGGCAGGAGAAGCAGAATGTCCACGTTCCCAGCAATTCCATGTGTTGTACCAACCCAAAGCTTCCTGAACCTCATGGATCACAAGTTTCTGAAAGGTTTTGTTCCTTAGGTTTGCTTGACTAAATAAATCACTGACCATTGGTGACTGAACTCAATCTCCATCTCCTTGCCCTCTCCAGAGCTTAGAGAGGAGGAGAAGGCTCAAAGTGCCACCATCCAATCACAGGTGTGGCAGCCTCTTTCCTTGAAACTGTCTATGCTGGCTGAGATTCAACTCATTAGCAGCACATAAGTATGGTCACTAGGCAGTCCCAATGAATAACAAGAAAACTGCAGTCACTCTGGAAATTCCCAAGGTTTTAGCAGCTGTACTAGGAACCAAGGATGAAGATAAAAAGTATTTTTTATTCTTTCATATTGGGAAAATCTTATTTGCTGGCTGAAGACATTTTGTGTATCTTAATGATATTAAATATTTTGGTTACTGTTATATGGCCAGCCATACATTTAAGTGTCCCGGTGCGTTTTGGTGTTTTCTGTTTTTGTTTGGTTTTCTTTTGTTTTTGTTTTTGAGGCTGCCCTGAAACTCACTATCCTGCTGTTTCAGGATTCTGACTGCTGGGATTACAAGTGTGCACCACCATGCCCTGCTCACCATGCATTTTTGACACATCACATGTCAAAGCTTGAAAACTCAAAATATGTAAAGTCTTATAGGTTAGAACTTGGAAGAAGGATAATCATTTGAAAGGAACAAAATTTAAATTTCAGATGTATTCTATTGTCTGTTGTTCTTAAAAAATAATTGTATTTCCAGTTTTAAGTGAATAAAATTAAACCAGAAATGGAAAGAAAACCAAAAATCCACTGGAGTCTCATTAAATAGCAAAATATTTTAATGATGAAATACAGAAATGGACATGGTATAAAAAGGCCTCTAAATCTCGTAATTGAAGTGTGATCTTTACCAATAGATGACCTGTTTGCATGTGCAGAATGTTTTCATATAACTTCGACCCATACTTATCTGTGTCTGTCACTTACACATTCACTAAGGCCAGCAAAAAAGCATAAGGAACCAATGGCAAATTACTCAACTGTAATGAATACATGCACCTGTGGTGGCTGCCATTACATCATGCAATGCCGAAAGAAGTCAAATACTCCATGTTAACCTTGGAAAGTGCTTAATTTTTAGTATGTAATTATCTAAAATTAAAATTACCTAAAATTTTAAAAATATTATTTGTTTCATATAATTTGTTCTGAGACCGGTTTCACTTCACAGTACAGTCTGGCGTTGGCCTGGTGATCCTCCTGCCTTATCCTGAGTAATGGAATTAGAGGTGTGGGCCACTACACCTGCCTTCCTTCCTATATGTTTAAAACACATAAGTAATTTGGACCCCAGACTGCATCTTTATTCCTGCTTGGAGTTGTGGAACCAATTAAAAGACTGAGCACTAGTTGAGCAATAAAGGAAATGTTTATTCTGGGCCAAGAGTAGAAGTGGGAGATAGGCCCAGCGTGGTGGCACACGCCTGTAATCCCAGCATTTAGGGGCCTGAGGCAGGAGGATCGTTGCAAATTCAAGGCCAGACTGAGCTACATGGTGAGTTCAAGTCCAGCCTGACACAGTGAGACCCTGTCTCAAAAAAAAAAAATGGGAGATAAACTTGCATGTTAACGTCTCCCTTGGTTGGGTTTTGGGAAGCTTTAGACAGACTGTCTGATACCACTTAGCTGGCATTACTATCATTATTTAGAACTCAGAGAGGTATATGGACTAATATAGGGTGTCTTAGTTACTTTTTTCATGTTGCTGAGATAAAATACCCAGCTCTCAAAATTGAGGAAGGAAAGGTTTATTTAGGTCACCGTTTGTGGAAGTTTCAGTCCATACTCAGCTGGCTCTAAAACAGAGTGGCACATAGCAGAAGGCAATAGTTCATGGCAGCAGAAGATAGCAAAGCAACCAGAGCAAAAGGGAGGAGGGGCGGCAGGCAGCCTCTCTCCCTCCCTTACATTGTATGCAAACTACCTTCCCCAAGTCAGGTGTAGCTCTCACACCCATAATCTCAACATTGGACCGTGAATCAATCTGGAAGCCTGCCCCATGACTGTATGAGGCTTTGGGGGGACACCCAGACACAAACCCTACCACAGGGGAAGGCATTTTTATGTCATCTCCTGAGGGCCAGAGATTTTCTAGAAGTTCAGGCGCCACCTGATTTTTCACCTTTTGTGATTCTTTCTGGTTGTCATCATGGCAACTGGCAACGGTCACTGGGCCTCACTTACCAAGCAGATGGGATTACAGGGAAGGTGGGAATTGTCTGGTGGCCTTTGTGGCGGGTGTCTCACACCCAGGCAGTTTCATCTGATCCACCCAACATGGTTCTTCTGCCTGTGGGCACCCTGTCCTCAGAGATAAGCAAGATTGAAGTGGGATAGAAATTTCACTGCATCAAGTAGGCAGTAGAAAAGTGATGGAGAATAACAGTAATAATTGCTAAGGACTTTATGAGCTGTGAAAATACAGTATTTTGCTCAGCATAAACTGATTAAAATATCTCTATTAATTTCATATGGTACGGCAAATTTTTCCCAATTTACCCATGTTTTACTTGTTGTAGGTTAATTACAGAAATCTCATGAGATAATAGAAATATCACCTAAACAATAATGATATAACAGTGTTTTATTTTCTCATGGTAGGTACTTAATAGTAGCCCATCTTAGCAGCGATGCCTCCTTGTTATAATTGGCTCATTTTTATCAGTTTTTAAATAGATGCACATATTTAAAGTTATTGCACAAACTTGGGAACACATTATATTGTGATTTTCTCTAAGAAATATGCAGTTCTATCTTCTTAAAGAGATAAATTATCAAACGTTCACTGGACAATAGTAATAGACACTAACTATTATATGGTCAAGAATAACTCCAATTAATATATTGTTCAATGAAGTTAGATGCCTAACTAGACCTATTTGGAGGGCAGACTCATTGAGTGCCATCTCCCTGGCTATGAGGAAAAGATATTCAACGAGTGACATGAAAGCAGTGATTCATTAATTTCACCATTAGGAAAATTGTCCTAATTTTTACCAGTCAAAATCAAGTGTAGCCTTCACCCTTACGAGCTACCTTAATGACTAAAGTTACCATTAATATTGGTTGAATCAGGTAAGAGAATCTTTTCACTTCTACCCTGCAGAATTCAAAAATGAATACAGCCACAATCCTTGCCCCTGGAACTGTACAGCTGGGTGTGGACACTGGGGCACATGTCAGTGACACCATGGTTCAGGTGGGACTTTTGTTGGTTTTCTCATGGAGACCCCTGGCAGGTAGCCTGGGGGAAAGCGTGATCACTGATAAGTGTGTACATGCGGAGTTGCACTAGAAACTTAAAGACAGGGATCAGAGAAGATACCAGGATGATCCCAGAGGGGATCTGTGTTTTCTTGTGGTCCTGCTGGCACCTTGATTTTCACTCAGGGAATCATACTTCAGCTTTCCTAACTTCCAGAACTTCAGAATGATGTATTTATGCTGTTCGAAGCTACTCTTCATGGTAATTTATTAGTCACTATAGGACCCTAAAACAGAAGTTATACATCCATTTCTATCCTAATAATGACTACATCCAAATTTTTAAAATGTTTTTCTTCTATTTATATGCCAATATCAAGACTAGAACAGGAAACTATTAAGTTCTTTCAGGTGTTAGAAAAGCATTGTATGCAATTAGTTTCTACCATCATTTTTCAATCTCAGGCACTTGTGTGTGTTTGAAATAATTCAACTTTTACAATTCAACTAATTATTAATTAACTTTTTATTGTGAAGCAAGGTAATATTTTTTCTAGAGTCCAACAGGTTCTGCTATCAATCTAGGCTTTACCATTCCCTGGGTCACATAGCCACACTACATAGACTTGCTAAGGCTATTGTCCTTACATTTAAAATTGGTTGAGAATATAAATACCTACCTCATTATTATTTTATATTAAATTAAATGGTGCATGAAAAGCATCTGGAACTTAGCAATCATTCAATAACCATGAAATATCATTATCTTCCCTTTCAGGAATTCTTTTTTGACCTTTGCACTGAGAATTTAAATCATATTACCATACACATTACACATTTATGTATATAAACCAAATTTTATTTAAGCAGGTTTTTATTATTCAACATTTCAGTTGTTTTATTAAAATGAATTTATTGTCTGATGGATATTTTTAGGTAAGTTTTTGAGAAAGAATAAGTTAGCAGTGTACATTGAGAGTCCTTGCATAGTGAGAATTGTAATTGTTTACATCTGAAACATATTTTCCCTACCCTGGGACATTCCACTCTTAGACTAGGACTACTTCCGAGGCACCACTGCTATTTTTTTCTTATGCTTAGCAATTTTTATGGAAAAAGTAAAACAAAATTACATAACAAAATAATACGAGATGATAACAGTTAATATATTGCATACTGTTATCTTCAAAGTAGTTACTCAGAGTAAAGAGATGAGCATAAAAAGTTTTCCCAGTGATATTAGCACAAGCCTTTCTTTCCAATGAACTAAGAGAGAGTAGTGGCATAAATAACTTGTACTTTTTTCCTTTCCCTTTATTCCTTCCCCTTTCCCTCACCCTACTTCCTCTTTCCTTTTGAACAATTTCTTCCTGTTTCACAGTGTCTGTTGTACATTTTGGTCCTTATTTACTCTTTCAGTTTCTCACACCAGGGAGACAAAGTGATGTTTACACATGTGAGTCCGATTTATTTCACTTATGAGTATGGTCTCAAGTTGCATCCATTTACCTATGAAAGTCTCAGATTTATCCTTTTTATTGCTCAGTAGTACTCCATTGTATAAAAAGACCACATCTTTTTTATCCATCCCTCAGCTGATGGACATTTGTGTTGTTTCCATGATTTAGCTATGACAAACTGCCACTATAAACATGGGTGTGCATATATCACTGTGGTACGATGTTTTTAATTCTTCTGAGAAGATACTCAGGAGGGGAAGAGCTGGTCAAATGGGAACTTTAATCTAGGTTTTTTGAGGAATCTCCACACTGATTTCCACAGTGGCTGCAACAGCCTAGCCTCCCACCACCAGTGGAGAAGAGTTCCTTTTCCTCACAGGTTGCTCAGCTTTTTAAAAAAATTTAAATGAGGACATTTATTCATGTAGGTAAATTTCTTCCTATGTTTTCCTTGATAAGTGGTTCTCTGCCTATTCTCTTTTTTTTCTATAATTAAATATGTGAGCTCGTGAGTATTGCCTTCTCTATCACTTATATATCTTTTATCTGGGTCAAGTTGCTTAAACTTTACCTTAGTTTCTCCATCTGTAAAGTGGAGAGCATAACAGTACCCATCCTTTTTTCTGACCAGGTCTCACTGAGCAGTTCCATTCAGGCTGGCCTTGAACTCACTATGCAGCCAGGCTGGTCTTGAACTCACAGTGATCCTTCTGCCTCAGCCTCCCAAATGCTAGGACCACAGGCATGCTTCAGCCTGTGCTCCAGCTTCAGTACTGATTTTATAATGTTATTTACAAGATAAAATCTGTTTCTGTCTAGCACAGAGCAAGTATTTAATAAAGATTAACTATTATTGAGATCATTTTATCATTATATTCTCATTGTGCCTTTTTTGTTGGTTTGGTTTGGTTCCATTTTCATTTTGCTTCATTTTGTTTTGTTTTGTTTTGTTTTGTTTTTGATCTGGGATCTCACTACATTGCCCAGGCTGCTCTTAAACTCAAGCAGTCCTCCTGTGTAGCTGGCTCTACAGTTATGCATCATGGCACTTGCAAGAACTTCTAGCTTACGGATTCTGTGTACTAATTTTAAAATAGCATTTTGCATCAAAATAGAATTTTTATAGACACCATGTTTCCTAGACTGTCATTAAGAAAATGAAGAGATTTCTGACAACATGCTCCTATTACTCGAAATCAATCTATTTTAACCCCCTCAGTGGACAATTGTGTTAGCTCCCCACAATAGCTTTCCGCCCTGGAAATACTAAATAGTTTCATTTACCCCAGCATGACTAGTCTCATTTGTGACCTGTTGTGACATCAGCTTAGCCAGTTGTCCTACTGGTGGCCAGTACTACCCTGGCTAAAGCTCTCTTAAAGCCCTCCATGAACTACCCCAAGTGACTCAATGTCCAACTTCTATTCAGAGATTAGACTTCACAGAAGAGGGCCAATCCTGTTCTCTTATTTCTCCGGGGAGCCTTTCTCTTTTTTACATCACACATGCCAAGTCACAGACTAGTTGTTGAGGCCCTCAGCTTGAGCCCATCCACACTACATTTTACAGGACTGTTCTTTAAGGGAGCTTCTGTCCTTTCTGTTATCCTGTGCCCTTAATGGTTTCTTCTTTACCTTTCCCATTAATTACCTCTTTTCAGTCAATGTCTTGGGACTAGCAAGTATTAAATATATGTGCTCACATTACTATCTTGGGATAGGAAGCTCCTTTTGTGGGAGATTCTTGCTTTCCCAATGCACTGATATTAGTAGATTTGAAGTATGTGATTAAATATACAATGCTTTCTTGAAAGAGAAGTCAGTTACCTTATTTCTTGTGAATGATAGTAAAGCCGCTCTCTTGGATTATTTTCAAATTCCTATTAAACAAATCAATAAACCAGATCCCATGAATTTTTATGCTTCTACTTGATGATTACATGAAAATATACACTGTGCATATGTTATCATAATAGATAGAAGCAACAAATATATAGAAGATAATCTTACTGATGTATTAGAAAATACAGTTTTAAAAAGCAAAAGCTTTAAAACCATTAAATTAAGGCAGTTGTTCAACAACAGCAAAGGATTTATTTGGTTTCTCTTACCTTGTTAATTCTAAAAGATTTCTATTTTTATTAATCATGGATGTTTTCCCACTTTTTATAATTCAAGTTTCACTTACAGCAAAGAATTTCTAGATTACTGTGTGCCTGAAATTTACATTTAAAAACATAGTATTTCTTGTATAAATATAGTGTAATATTATAATAATAAATTACACCTTTTTAAAGTTGTAATCCTGCATAAAATCTGATATATTCCTTGGGCCTGCAAATCTACATCTGACTCCCCTAATTTTTCTAGATAAAAATAGTGGTCTATTTTGACAAATTATTTCTAAACGTTCATGTGGTTGATTTGTTTTATAGGTGGGGTGCTGCCTGACTAAGAAC
This sequence comes from Dinomys branickii, assembly GCA_004027595.1. Taxonomy (NCBI): domain Eukaryota; kingdom Metazoa; phylum Chordata; class Mammalia; order Rodentia; family Dinomyidae; genus Dinomys; species Dinomys branickii. The sequence continues at coordinate 13,104 of PVLD010020864.1, read as the reverse complement.
TACACTTTGATTTTCTTTTGACTCCTCTCTTTGTGACTCAGCTATCTCTGACCACTGCTGGTCTAGGGGTGTAAAGCCGAGGTCCCCTTCATTCTGCAGGTTTTGTTCTGTCTGGACTGCTTCTCCTGCCCCAAACACCACCAGAACTTTTATACAATGTGTACAATGGCTGTTTAAATGCCTTTTTAATGCTTATCTGCTAAGATAAACTCAGGTAAGGATTAGGTCTTTCTCAAATTTGAGAGTTGCTCATTTAGTTTAGTTTTCACAAATGCTTTTGTAGGTGTTTGTTTGAGACCGAGTCTTGCTATGTGGTCCAGCGTGACCTTGAACTTCCTATGTAGTTCAGTCTGGTCTCATAACCATCCCCTGATAAGTACTTAGGGGCCATCAAGGGATTTGCTGTTTTGTTTTGCCTTGTTTCTCCAGTGCTGTGGGTTGAACATGAGGCCTTGTGTGTGCCAAAAAATATTCTACCCATAGGCTGCACCCACAGCCCTTCAAATCGTACCTAGGATCCTTTTAAAAATATTTATATCTTGAAAACTTTGGTGGATGTGACCATGTAAAACAGAACAAAAAAGGGAACTTTTTAAAATTGCTGTCATGAAGTGGGTAACACTAAGAATGTCATTAACAGTGTGCTAAGGGTCAGGAAGTACCTGCTTTCAGACTAATCAATAAGCATCTCTGCATTTTTCAAGAAATCTAACAATAATAGCATAAACTATAAACATTATGTTGATAATGTTGATATTAGTTAAAAGTTAGTAATGACTTATTAATGCCAGGCCTTCACAGCAAAAGAGATAAAGAGAGGCAAGATGATTGCCCAGGAAATTGGGGTATGAGCTAGTATTGGACAGTTTTGATTTAAATAGGAGTAAGTGTAAATTTAAGCCACCTTTGCTTTTCAAATTTATATGATGGGTTGGAATTGCAGTTATTTCAGAATTTCACAGTATTTCTCATCACCTAGTTCTAGTGTAGACTTTTCAACAAGTATTTCTCAGTCAAGGCAGAACATCAACTCCATTTGTATGATCTTTTTCCTAAAGCTGAATTCTTGAGAACCAGGGCTTCTAACCATTTCTCAGAACTATACTAATCCCTATATTGTTCAGTGTGAAGAATAAATAAATAGTATTTCAAGAGATGGAGAAGTAACTATATTCTATAAAATTACAGAACAACAACCAGAAAACTGTAATTTCTAAAAACTAAAACTTTTGACTTTTAAAACAATTCATACTTTTAGAAGAAGAAAACAACTTGTGTTCTTTGGCCTGCTCTGGTTTTCAGTATGTATCTATGATAATTAACTTTGTAAGTGTTAAAAATAAATGAATCTGATGCTGGGAAAATAAAAAGTGGTGGAGGGAAGGAGGAGAAAGAACTGAACCATGTCATACACGTGTGCCATTCTCCTCTGTGAATGTAGTTGTTATGTCCTGCAAACATGTGCTAATAAAAGTCAGAAAGAAAACAAAAACACAGAACATGCAAAAATTAAGGATTAATTAAAAACAAATGCTTAAAATGAGCAGAGGCAAGTACAAACCTAGAGGACACACTTAATAAAAGTAGTCAAACTTGTGAAGGGTCAGTAGGAAGAAAATATAGCAACACTGCTTAAGGACTTTTCTTTAAATAGTAAAGGAGGGCTGGGGATGTGGCTCAGTGGCACAAACGCCTGCCCGGCAAGTGTAAGGCCCTGAGTTTGAACCCTGGTACCAAAAACAAAAACAAATAAAAGAGTAAAGGATCATACTCATCGACTGGCAATCAACAGAAATCTTGTCAAATAAAGTATGTACTGCCATATAGTCAAATAGCTACCCTTTAAAAATTTTAAAGGTTTTTTTTCTATATACTGACATGGAATACTTGCCAACATATATTGTTACATGATAAAAACAAGGTACTGATTATTATGTTAAATATGTTATAATTTGTGTAAAAGCTGAAAAATAAAAAACCTATGTAAATATACACATATGTATATACAAGCATAGGCATTTGTATATGTTATATAAATGTGAAGAAGGTATCTTTGGAAAGGCTCATTAGAGACTGTGATTGGTTCTGGCAATCAGAGCTGGCAGTAAACATTTGCTTCCATTGTATAACTTGTTGTGCAATTGAGCATTTTTAAATGTGCATGCATTTTTTAAAATAAACTAAAAGCTTTGTAGTGTTTCTGAAATATCTCCAATTAAAAATACAATGTCTAGTTTGAAACACGTGGACCATAATAAAATTACTTATAGCAAAAGATCTTAATATTTTCTGTGCCAAGAGCCCTTTGAATAGTCTTGAAGAGCTTCGGATCTGTTCTCTTTAAGTTTCTCATGTTTTCTAGATAGATATAAAATAAAATAAATAGGATTTAAAAGGAAATAAAAGCTATTAAAATGAGTTTTTAAATACTTAGAGATGTTAGACCTGGCAGTGAGTCTAACAACAGCCCATCTCTTGTAATAGTGATAAACATAAATATAGTCAAAGATCTACAACAGCTTTATTGATATAAAAACATCTTCAATTTCTTTGGTGGAAAAAAAGTCTCAGATAATACTAGAAAAGGCTAAATTCCAGTTAGAATGAGTGAAAATAAAGAAGGGGATTTTTTTTCCTCCTTTGTAAGCTTACTGACTGCTCCCTGCATCGATCCAGAAACTCACTGACTATGAATTAAAAACACTTTTTTGTAAGAGTCCTTTGGGCTTAAGTTTCCGCACATTCAAAATTTAAAAAATTAATACAGAAGTTTATCATAAGCATCTTATGCATAACTAACATGTTACTTTAGAATTTTTCTTCATTTTAATTTACAAGTATGTTTGGAATATTTGCTTCTTCTAAAATAATCCAGACAATAGGTCAGTGAAAACATTAGGACTATTTAGCTTGAATTTGCATGAATACTGACATGTTAAATAAGGAATGTATCAATCACCCAGGAAATCTCTGCCTTCCAGGTAGCAGATATCTGTTAATATGGAGTCTAGTCTTAGTATTTTTACTTGTGACAGAATTTCCTGTTTGTCTTCACCTCAAAATCAAAGCATTATATTTTTGACATTTTCTTTACTTTTCTTCTATGTACAAAACTTGACCAGTGGAATCCCTGGCCTTCTCCACAATACTACAGATGGCTACTGAAGTTCACGTCCTACATTTGATTTTACATAGTGTTAGTAATTAATCCTAGAGTGTGTGATTGAAAGAAATTATTCAAGTTCCAATATTCCTGACTTTTAGCAATCATTGTTTTTCCTTTTGTCTCAATTATAAAAACCATTAATACTTTGAACTCTCCTTAAATGGTAAAATATCCACTTGAAACATTTAATCAGTCAGATTGTTGGCAAATTATACCTTCATGCCATTCATATTGAGTACCCATTACTCCTGGACATAGCACATTAACTGACTCATTAGCTATTTCAAACCATATGGACTTGGGTTTGGGTGGGTCACTTTAATAATATCCTGAGGTGAGTTTCCTAATTATTGCAATTATGTGATCTCAATCATGAGGCCAGGCTCACAAAATAGTGTCAGTGCCTTTAGAATGGGTGTCAACGCACCCAGACAATGACTGAGATGAGCAACATGCTCTTTGGTTGTTAGCAGTCCCTTGATACTCTAAGAGTAATTACTTGAAAAGTTCTGAGAAACAGCCAGACACAGTGCGACAGCTGAGTGAGCACGGACTGCTGTAATGCCTGAGAGTCTTGACCAGATTCCTCCCAGCTAAATGAGAGAAAAACCGAAAGCCTCAGTGTTGGTGACATTCAGACATAATGTTCCTACCATAAATTATGTAAAGCATTTAAGCATTTTATATTTAAAAATAAACGAGCAAGTGTAAAATTCATGTTGTCCATGAGAAATTCTGTTACTGGCATCACAAAACAAATACAAGAGCTCAGAAGTTTATATACTAGAGGTTAAGTGAGATAACAGATTATTTTTTAATAAGTGAAATATGTTTTTATTGTGGTAAAATATACATAAAGGAAAAATTTCCATTTTCCTCATGTTCAATTTTTTTTTTTTTTTTTTTTTTGAGATAGAGTCTCATCTCACTGTGTAGCCCAGGCTGGCCTCAAACTCACAGTGATCCTCCTGACTCAGCCTCCTGAGTGCTGGGATTACAGGTGTGGACTACCATACCAGGCACAATGTTACCCATTTTAAATTGTGCAGTTTTGTGGCGTTGTGCGCATTCTCACTGTACTACTACATTGCTATCATCTATCTCCAGAAATTTTTCATTTCCTCAAACTGAAACCAAACCTGTTAAACAATAGTTCTCAGTCCGCCTCTCATCTTGGCAATTGATAAATTTGGCTGCTTTATGTACTTCATGAAGTTGAAATATTTGTCCTTTTGTGACTAGCTTATGTCACTTAATATAAAATCTTCAAGGCTCACTCATGTTGCTGCATTTTCTTCTTTTTCAAGGATGAATAATATTCCACTGTATGCATGTGTATGTATTTCCATAACCTCATGTCACATTTTATGCATCCCTTCAATCATCAGTGGACATGTGGTTTGTTCTTTGGTTATTATGAATAATTCTCCTATGCACACCTCTGTATAAATATCTGATTAAGCCTCTATTTTCATGTTTTCATTTTTGTTTTTCAGTGCTGGAGGTCAAATACAAGGCTTCATGTATTGATTCAGAAAATTAATTTTTAAAGCATAAAATGGTACATGTGCATTTCAAAGCCCATCTTCTGCCTAAAGTTACTGACTACAAATTTAAATAAAATATCTGCAATTAAAATGATCATCAATTTGAAAGTGAAATGGAGGAAATTCCCCAAAGCTTAACACTGCCTTTCATGTTCCTGGCTTCTCCTCTAGATACCAGCCAGAGATAAACCTTAGAAATCGTATAGATATATATGAATTAGCACAGTCAGCCTTGAATGAATTAGCACAGTCAGGCTTGCCAAGATGGGTTACTTGGGGACAACAATGTTCACTATTACAGAATTAGTACAGATGCTTTGGAGGAGATGGGTCATAATCAGGGTGACATAAACAACCAGACTATCAAAATATGGAAGTGGATTGGAAAAGGTATTTGTAATCCCACAATGGCATACTAATGATGAACAATGACTAGCTGGTTAAGAAATGATTTTTAACCTCAAGAAATCCCCATGATGAGGAAGAAACACACCCACTCCTGAAACAAAAACTGATTTAGGCTGAGACTCTGGGTCAGTGTGAATTAATCTTACATTTGAGAAGCATTGCTCACATTTGTGAACAGATTGAGGATTCAGTAGCAAATATTTCAAGTTACAGGTGAAGATGGCAGGCTTAGAAATAGGAATTAATAGAAGTTTTGTACCATTTAGTTAGAGGAACTAAAAGAACTTGGTACAGTGAAATTTCAATTGCTCTGAAAGTCTAAATTCAATAGATGTATAATGTTCAGTAACGACCATTGTGAAAAAACCCATTTGCTTTAAGACCTCTAAGTTTATTTTTGATGAAAAGGAGAACAGTGGCCTTCTTGATATTTATTTTAGAATTGTTTATCCTTCTGAAATCAGGCCTGTCCAGTTTTATTCCCCACTTGTCCTTGCACAGATCCATCTAAAGCAAATCACTTCCCTTTGGTATGAGGTCCAAATTACCCAACAGATATTTTAAGTTTTTGATGCTATCAGAAGACATGACTCCTAAAATACTGAGCCTTTAAGGTGTCACATACAGGATTTAAGTCATAACGCCAATGCTGATGTTGCTAAATTTAATTGGTTAGTGTGATGGCAATTTTATAAAAGGGTGATTTAATTTTGGTGCTAAGAATTATCTGAAGAGATGCAAATATAGAGAAAAATATTTCCAAGAAACATGTAAATGTGGGAGCAGGCCTGGCTTTACTTCAGTGGTGACAAGCCTATAGAGTAAGGGCAGAAAGGCTGTACGGTAGCTTTTTCACTTTTCTGGGCAGAAGAGTTTTATGTATGACCTGTCTTTGTTGATCCCAGGTCCATAATCCCATTTTACATGGAACCTTGTAAGCAGTTTATGCAAATGGCTAAAAGCATATGTTCCGCCTTTAGACTTCCCAAGTTCAAATTCTGTCTCTACTGCTTCCAAGCTGCATGACTTTAGGCAAGTCCCTAAACTGATCAGAGCTTCAGGTTATTTTATAGCAAAGTAGGAAAAACAGGCATATTTGTTTTGAACTGTCACTACTATCCATTACTACTGCCATCACTTAAACAGTAGTTTCCTGCCTTCATTTGACTCCTTAAGAATCCAAGGCCAATTTTAGAGAAAGCCAAAACTGAAGAACCAGATGAAGAAAACAGGCTGTGTTTTCGTTTTCTTTGTTTTGCTTTTATATTTTTAATGTTTGCCCTTGTTTTAAGCATTTTCATCTACCTTTATGTTTTCTGATGAACTGTAAGCCCTGTGCCCTGAACTTTTTAAGGACAAAATGAATCTCCAAACTGGATGCTTTATTTGTTATACGTCAAGTTCAGCTCCGCTTCTAGAGAAGGGCGCGTGGGGATGGCTTTCGTAGAGAAGGTGAGCGTCTGCTGGAAACCCTTCCGCCTGACCTCGGCAGCTCGCTGGCTTTAGTGTGAGTCTTCGACACTGGTGCTGCCATCATCTACCCCCCTTCTGTGCTCCTCGCTGCTTTTCATCATTAACTTCGTGGCATTAACTTATAACGTGTACAGAGCATGCGCCAGTCTGTAATGGTCCTGTGATTTCAGGATAGATGACTACTCCTCACACATTAAATAGTGTCCTATAAAATGATGTGTCAATGAAATAAAATATGACTCTGCTGGAGATTTTAATACTTCAAGTATTGCAAACCTTTCTTCTTTCAATGTTCTCTGCTGCACTTGTTCCATCCCATCATGAAGATATACAAATGAAAGTCACCCAGCGCATTTCCCCCTTCTAATACGCTAATGGAGCTTCTCCTTCACCTTCACATGTCTAGGAGTTTTGGTCCATGTCCCTTTGTTCCAAGCATAATCAAGCCTGGAACACTTACAGGCACTGCTACCTTTCTCCTACCGTGATAGAAATCTTTAAAACTACTTGTTTTGAAAGGCTGATACATCTGAGTCAGGCTGACTAGGCACTGATCCCTGGTACAGACAAAAATAATGACAGAAGTTTTGTGTAAGTGTTTCAAATAGGTAAAGCAATACTAAATTCACCTACAAGATTTACAAAAGAATAAGTACCCAACATGAAGGAGTGACCAAAGAGAGGGTAACAGCAAAGGTGACATACCTTTATGGGAGAGGGTTTATCTTTTGAACAGAAATTTACTGAATTTCCATGAGTATGGCCAATATTTTTTTGAAAGAGCAATTTTATGAAAAGAAATGGCATAGCTTTAGGAAAATGTGACTAATGTTATAATATTAATCTGTCTGGTAGAAGAGTAACACAATATGTATGGACTTTCCAGTGAAGAAATGCCTACTATGAAAGACAGTGATTATCTATTATTAAGTAGGACATAATCTAAATCTTTAATCTAGATAGAAAATGTCTGAATACTGCCCCTGCACTCACCACTTATTTTTAGGACAGAGTAAGGGAAACATATGTTTGTTTGTTTGTTTTTTATCTTGGAACATCTGTTGATCCTAATTGAGTGCTTTGTGCTTTAGGACTTCCTTAAGGATGACTAAATGTCTTGGTTACTTTTTTCTTATTGCTGAGACAAAATACCTGGCCCCCAAAATTAAGGAAGGAAAGGTTTATCTAGCTCACAGTTTTTGGAAGTTTCAGTCTATATTCAGCTGGCTCCAAGGCATAGAGTGGCACATGGCAGAGGGCAACAGTTCTTGGCAGTGGAAGACAGCAAAAGCAACCAGAGCAAAAGGGAGGAGCAGCAGCAAGCAGCCTCTTTCCCTCCCTTATGCTGTATGCAAACTATGTGCCCTAGAGCAGGTGTAGCACTCATACCCATGATTCCAGCATGGGACGTGTATCAATCATAAACTCTAAAAGCCTGTCCCGTGACTGTATGAGGCTTTGGAGGGACATCTAGACACAAACCATTGTCACTATAGTTTCTATTTACTGAAGTTTCAGATTCTTCTGAACCGTAAGACTAAATCAGAATAATTTCTGGGTTCTTGAAACTCTTGAGAGTTATATTAAAATATGTAGTCATTTGATCTTTAGAAAAATGCCCTTGGGCGTTGTGGAAGATGAGAGATCTAGTAACTGCAGTTCGGTCATCAATAGTTCCAAAAGAGCCAGATTGTTTTTGCTTTATCAATTTGATTTTGTGTGTGTGTGTGTGTGTGTGTGTGTGTGTGTGTGTGTTACAGGGGATTGAAACGGCTTGAGCTGCACAGTGAATTCAAGGACAGCCTGGTCAACATAGCCTCAAAACAAACAAATAAAAACAGAAAGAAGTAGGAAAAATAATGGCCAAATCTCAAGGCAAGCAATAATTAATAGAATTTACATCTCCGATTTTTTTCTATCAACTCATTTTTATATTTTGCCCACTTGCACCACTCTTCTCTGTCTTAAAACAATCTGCTTTTGTCTACCAAAGGAGTTGAACTCTTAGAGGGCTCTAACGATCTTTCCTAACATTGCTTACATTGCTTTGCATCAACGCAGGCAGAAAAGAGGTAAGACCTTTGCAAAAGAAACTTGACTAGTCCTTAAAGATTGAGGTACATAATTCTGTCTTAACCAAAAGAAAATAGCACAATTTGCATAAGTTGCAACATCTTGCCCTGTTTCATTTTCTCAGCCACAGTCATTGCTGATGACTAGCTTAAATTATTCATACTGCTACACATGAGTTTTTTAGCAAGTTTTGTTATTAGTATTGGTTGTTTCTTTGTACCAGAATGGCCATTTGGATTCTAAGCTCTGATGGTCTTCTGGTCTACATTTTCTTTGACTTTTTCTGGGGTATTTTGTTGAAGAAGGCACATTCCTGTCTGGCCCTTAGAGATGATCTCTGAGGTTCCGAAAGAGACGTCTCACACAGCATGTTTTCTTGTGTTTTCTTTACCGTTTTTTAAAATATTAACTAAGCTCTGGAGCCACTGGAGTTCCATGTTTTCCTGAGGTTTGAACTTCTGTTGTTCTAGTCAGCCACAAGACTCTTCAGAAGGCAGTCATTAATATAATTTCTACCAGTAACACTTTAATATTTTCATCTGAATTATCCATCCTGCTAATCTTCAGAATCAGGTTTTCACTAAGTGGTCTCAGGCATGATGCTGGCTCTAAAAGATTTCTCCTGTAATGAGGCAGTTACAGCATTAGGTTGTGTGAGCCCTGCTTTCACTCCAAGCTGCTTGATAATGATTTTTCAAGGTTTTTTCCTCCATGAAAAGGCAGAGAGATATTACTACTTATTTACTGAGATCTAACAATTTTATGTTAATTGCCCCCTTACAATATTGTCATCACCTCAAGTTTTGGTATGGGCAAAAAAATATCATATATTTTGGGTATGATTTTACTTGAAATGCCTATAAGATCCTTGTAGATATATTAAGAAGGAAATTAGATACACTAGCTTGAAATTCACTGGACTGTTCAAAACTTGTTTGGTAGATCGCACTTTGCAGAGATGGTGACAGCAGTCTCTCCTCATCCACATGTTCTTCTGTATTGTGATTTTTACAGAATCTGAATCCAGAGATGGAGTTTTGTCTCTTCTTAAACCTTGCAGGTTTATGATTAATAGAAAGGAATGAAAGTCATGCATGTGCTCTTGGAGGCTGGGTATGAAAACACAATGCAACTTGACTGGCTCTTTGGAATACTTATGCTTCACACTTTTTGGAATCTTTGGCTACTCTGTAAGAAGTAGCAGACAATACACAGTCATCAGTCTGAATCCAAGTATGTGAGTGATTGGACTGTCAGATTATTCCAGCCCTTAGACCATGAGCTAAACTTTACACCTTCCAAAAAAGGCTTGAGCTGTCTTCTCTGTGCCCTTCGCAAGCTTCTGACCCACAGAATATGGAGTATGATAAGACAGCTATGACTGTTTGTCAAAAAGTTTAGAGTGATTTGTCATACAGCAATTATGACTGATCATTTTGGTTGTGTTTGCACACTGGGTACAGCATGAGGAGAAGCTGACTAAGCAGTATTGATTTAAAAGGAATAGCCAATGGCCCAGGAAAGTATGGTGTCATAGAAATCGAAAGAAGACAGTGAGATTAAAAATGATAGGTTGTACGGGGTTTTTTTGTTTGTTTTGTTTTGTTTTGAACAACAGTGTGAATGCCAAACTCTTCCCCAGAGTGATTTGCTTTAGTAAGGGAAAAGAAAATCAAGAAGTCAAACAAAGAAAACTTTCAAGTACATTTGAAATGGTATTTGAAACAATTATTTAGACTTTAGAACATTAGTGCTTACCATCAATGTGTGCCAGCTATAACTTCCCTAATTCATGTGCAGTCCAAATGATAGGTAAGTACTTCTCAGTCTCAAAGATCTTGGAGAAATGGACTCTAAGTCCTTTCAAAAATTTCTCAGGATTTCAGAGCTTGTGTTGACATAAGCTCTCCGTTCTTCAAGCACTACCTGCTCAGCTGTGGGGAAGGTATCCTTCAGTTCACACTCTCACTTACACAAACTGAATAAATACAAGCACATAGAAGAGTGACTAAAATTATAGCAACCTAAACAACTCATACAGTCAACATTAACAAATTTTAGTGATTCTTTGTTCAGTGCACAACCAGTATCCCACCAAGGCCTTTTCCCCTGTGGAGCACCCAGCGCTTCATGCTGTCTGGCTGATCTCATTTCTCCTTTCTGCCTTGCTTCTTCTTTTTACATTCTTACAAAATTCAAGGAAAACCATCATCTCTTTCTTAATTCTCAATTCTACTGAGCAATTTTCCTTTCAAGGTATTTAGCAAATGGGATCCTCTTGCATGGGAGTCAGTGTGGATATGAACAGACACAAGGGAAGCGCTGCTCTTACTTCTGAGGCCTGCTGTGGCTGTGAGTTTCCCAGGAAGGCCTTCAGGTGTGCTGTCACAGTCAGAGCAGGCTGCTGTAATGAGATACAAGCTGTGCAGCTGTATGAACACGAGAAGTGTATTCCTCAGATGTGTTTACTTGTGGAAGCGGGAAAGCCCAAGATCGAGGAACTGACAGGGTCTGTGCAGTGAGGATACGCTTCCTGGGTCATCCATGGCTGACCTTTCTGTACGTACCTGTCCACGGTAAAAGGGGACTGGGAGCTCTCCAAAATCTCTTTTATGAGGGCGCTAAATCCATTAATGGGAGCTCTATCATCAAGGCCTAATCATTTCTCAAAGTTCCAACTTCCAAATACTGCAAGATAATTTTCTGGATGGTCTTGGAATGACCCCGTTCTCACACCCTTCTTGCTTGCAGCTCTCAAGGATAGCTGCAGCAAGTACTGGACATGAACACATGGAGCTGAGGGGAAGCTGGCCGGAGCAGCGCAGGCTCTGCTCCAGCTGCCCCTCCTCTAGAATACGCTGTCCTTCAGTACCTTAGCCCAGCCAACTGTGTGGCTCTGGAGTATGAAGTCCAGCAGGGGCTGCTGTTTAGAGCCCATCAGCTACGTGCAAATAACACACATGCGGTCGAGGCTCCATTCACCCTCGAAAATATCTTGCAGGGAACCCCAGGCTTCTGTTGTCCCTTGCTGGTGTGTGCGAGGAGCAAATCTGCCTCATGAAATGCGTTGTGTGCGTGGGCGTTCTGTTGCGCCAGACTCAGATAAACTGGTAACCAGTGCACAGTGAACCTGATTCACAAACATCATCACATTGGACGTTAGGATTTCACATATGAATTTGGGGGGTACACAAACATTCAGTCTATAGCATATGTGTTCTGACATTTACATATTTAAAAATATCTCTATTTTTGCTTTCATGCATAAGGAAAACTTGACTGTGTTTAGAATTCTTAAGTACCATGATTTTGTTCACCATTCTGTGGTTTACACTCAGTTTTTTTTTAAATTTAATGTCAAAAAGAAGAATCTTTGCAGTGCATCTAACTTTTCATGTAAGTATGAATTTATTTTTATCTCCGAAGTTTATCAATTTTTTCTTTTGAATTAAAAAATAATTTTATATGTTTATCTTTCCTATAATTCATTTCACTTTTCTAGATTTTACAAATAGGGATATTTAAATCCTTGGCCTAAAACGTAGACTCATGTTGTTTTCACCTCTACTCTTTGCTCGAATGCCCTAGAACGGTAAGAGTGATGCCCATGCCCCCAAGATGCCCACGCTGCTGCCTGGAGGGTGGATTCGCTGCTGTATTTCCAAAGAGGGCTTTGCGGGTGTGTTTGTATTAAGGATCGTGAGATGGTCCTCAGTTATCTGAGTGGGCTTCATGTAATGAGAAAGGTCTTTAGTGGGGAAGAAGAAAAGTCAGAATTAGAGACAAAAATTGGATTCTACACGTCTGGCTTTAGAGATTGTGGGCAGGGCCATGAGCCAAGGAACACACAAGGCCTCTAGATGCTAGAAAAGCCATGAATGAATTCTCCTCTCAAGCCAGTGGAAAGACTACAGCTTAGTGACATACTGTTTTTAGGACTTCTCCCATCAAGAACTGTAAAAATTGCTTTATATTGTTTAAGCCAATCAATGTATGGCAATTTGTTAAACATCAATAGGAAATTAATACCTGCTATGTTTAACTTAATAAATTAAAATATGATCTTTAATTTTATTACATACATGAATCAAAAATTTTCTGTAATGATTTTCTCTTGTTTTTTTTTTCTTTTTTTAAATTTTATTTTAAAAACAAAAGAATGGAGACATATGAATCAGAAAAGCCATAAACAATACAGAAAATACAAAGTTATACAGAATATAGTAGGGAATTAGAACTGGAGGTTGTATTACATAGTTATCTTCACACTAGTTAACACAAAAACATTAAAGGAAATGCCAAATTATAGTTAAGATAGTAGGGAATTTGCACTGGATGCTGTATAATATAAAGTTATCTTCATTTCTGCTAATACAAAAACGACTGAGGAAATACAGAATTATAGAGAACATAGAAGGGAATTAGCTCTGGATGCTG